>JAEIFU010001161.1:0-79319 GCA_018904235.1 Lordiphosa stackelbergi | reverse complement strand
CCACTGAGCCAGGTCAAAGATGCGGCAGATGAGCCGGTCTTCCGTAAGCGTAAATTCAAGCCACATCAGGCGCCCGATCTCAGCGACAGTTTGCAGGGCCAACTGCCATCACAGGCCCGGGTGGTCATCTGTGGCGGCGGCATTACCGGTGCCTCGGTGGCCTACCATCTGGGCCTGCAGGGCTGGGGTCCGCAGACGTTGCTCATCGAACAGGATCGCGTGGGCGGAGAGTTGCCCTGGAGTGCCTGCGGTCTGGCGGGACGCTTTGAGCCCAGCTACACGGAACTGAAACTGGCCGAGTATTCAATTGACCTAATCAAGCGGCTGACGGAGGAGAAGGGTCTGCCCACCGGTTGGCGCCAGGTGGGCAGTTTGAATCTGGCCCGCACTTTCGATCGCATGACCTCGTTCAATCGCATGAAATCCCAGGCGGTGGCCTGGGGCATGAACTGCGAGATACTCAGTCCGGAGCAGTGCCGGGAGAAGTGTTCGCTGCTGTCGCTGGAGGGCATAGAGGGTGGCCTCTGGATACCCGAGGATGGGGTGTGTGATCCGCAGCTGGTGTGTCAGGCATTCATGGAGGAGGCACGTCGCCTGGGCGTTCGCGTGGTGGAACATTGTGCTGTGAAGAAGATTGAGAGTCATCATGGTCGCGTGCAGCGGGTGGAGACGACGGCGGGAGATGTGGACTGCGAGTATTTTGTCAACTGCACGGGCTTCTGGGCGCGTGAGGTGGGCACCTTGTCGCGGCCGGCGGTGAAGGTGCCGCTGAAAGCGGTGGAGCATCATTATCTGCACACCCAGCCCATAGCCCAGTTGGATCCGAACACACCGTTCGTAAGGGACTTCGACGGACGGATCTTCTTTCGCGAATGCGAGGGTCACATTCTGGCGGGCGGATTCGAGCGTGAGGCCAAAATGGTCTATGAGGATGGCATCATACCGCTGAATCAGACGGCGCGCCACTATCCACCCGACTGGGATCACTTCCATGAGCTGCTCGACGCCTTGCTGTGGCGTGTGCCCAGCTTTAAGGAGGCCAAACTGGATCGCCTGACCAACAGTCTGCAGGTATTCTCCCCCGACTGCAAGTGGATCTTGGGCGAGGCACCAGAGCTACAGAACTACTATGTGGCGGCTGGCAACAAGACCATGGGGGTCTCGGCCTCGGGAGGCATAGGCCGTGTGCTCACCGACCTGATAACCAAGGGGTCCACCTATTTGGATTTGCATATCCTAGACATCAGTCGGTTCTTGGGTCTGCACAATAATCGCAAATTCCTGAGGGATCGTTGCAAGGAGGCGCCAGGAAAACACTTTGAGATTAACTATCCGTTCGAGGAGTTCCAGACGGGACGAAATCTGCGCATGTCGCCCATCTATCCGCAGCTGAAGGAGGCGGGAGCTGTGTTTGGCCAATCCATGGGCTACGAGCGACCCAATTACTTTGATCAGTTGGACAAGCAGGGTGAGTTGCTTTCTCTCTCTCTTTTCTCGCTGGCTCCTTTCACTTTCTATTCCCCGTCCACAGATGAATTTGGTCTTCCCCGCTTTCGCATAGCCCAGACCCGCACCTTTGGCAAGCCGCCCTGGTTCGATCATGTGGCCTCCGAGTACCGCGCCTGCCGCGAGCGCATTGGCATTGCCGACTACAGCTCCTTCACCAAATACGACTTTTGGTCCAAGGGCAATGAGGTGGTGGAACTTCTTCAGTATTTGTGCTCCAATGATGTGGACGTGGCTGTGGGCTCCATTATACACACGGGCATGCAGAATCCCAATGGTGGCTATGAGAACGACTGCTCGCTGGCTCGACTCTCGGAGCGACAGTAAGTCTCCGGGTTTAACATTACGGATGTCCTGATTTGATTCTTGAATGGTTTCCAGTTATATGATGATTGCCCCCACCATACAGCAGACTCGCTCCATGTGCTGGATACGAAAACATATGCCCCAGCATCTCAGGGCCAAGGTGAATGTGGCGGATGTCACCTCCATGTACACGGCCATTTGTATTTTGGGTCCCTATACACGGATACTGCTGTCCGAGCTAAGCGATACGGATCTCACACCCAAAAGTTTTCCCTTCTTTACGTACAAGGTGAGAGAAATTACCAAGAAAGCGGGGTCAAGAAAAAGTGAATCAAAATTCTCAGAAATCCAAAGTGAAATCAAGTGCTGTAATGTATATGGATGTTACAAGAGTTTCTAGACGTTTGTATGTATGTAAGTATCAGTTGACACATCAGACTTTGTGTATTCTTTTTCTGTGAATCTAAGGTTTTTATGTACAAATTTTTGTTATCTTTCAAAAAGATTCAGTCGTCAGCTTCGAATCGTTTAAAATCTTTCAAACACTTTGGTTTTGAACCCTAAAGTATAAAGACGTTTAACAATTTCAATTCAATTCATATAACTACAAGGTAGCGCAACCCGAAGTGCCAGGCAATGTCGCCTGCGCGAGAGAATTATCGAACCAGAGGGCTACAGCACCCATAACGAGAAAGGCAAAGCTAACTTCGTGTAATACTACTAATATCCAAGAGAATGCCCTTTTTTGTGGTCGAAAACCTCCCTTTTATGGGTTGTCGAGACATAACAAAAATACCCACCAAAAATATATTCAAATAGTATTCGACATCCCTAACAGAAAGTGCATCAGCAATAATTTGTTAATTTGAATTCAAAAATTAGACTCAAAAAGATGACAATTTGTCAATGTCAACGGCAAAATTTATAGAAATGAAAATTATACAAAATGGTGCCAGTGAAAAGGGGCTAATTGATAATTAAGAATATTCAGGTATATTCCCGAGTTCGATATCGATTAGATCATGCGGAATCGGAACTGGTGGCTGTTCCCGTTTCCGAAAAACGATCAAGCTATTCGGTTTCAAAAGTTTTCCCTTTGAGTCAGTGGAATGAAAAGTAATTGACAATTTTCATTTCAACGGTTATATTTCTAGTCTTTCAAATTTTTTTAAAGATAAATATTATGAAGTTTTTGAAGTGTCCATAATTATATTGGCTTACAATTTGATTTAAAATTATTTTTTCAAAATTATACCTCAGAACCTGCATGTAGATGCGCAGTGTTGATCGAAACTGTTAAGGTTACCATTCAGCTGAATTATAGTTCGAAAACGATTCGAACATTCATTCGAAAAGAAAATCGATTTATATTTCAGTCGGAAACGGGAACATCGTAATTAAAATAATTTTTAAGTCCACTCGGAATAATAGGCCTGATTATTTTAAATATGTTTTAATAAATCGAAACTACTCTTCTATGTCAGTGATAGCCCTTGGTTCCTCCCCAGGGTCGAAAACATTTCGCTATTCACACGTACTTGACCCGAACGCTTACCGAAGCTGAGACCAAAAGAGCAGAAAGCCGTCATTCGCTCGACAGAGTTCGAAGCGATTAGGTCAAAACAATTTTACGGCAGTGGCGTAGATAGGGGTGATTAAGATGATCAATCCCCCCCCCCATTGAGTTTACAAATCGGAATTAGGGGACGAAATCGAAGATGAACTTGACCTAATTTTGTAAAATAAATAATTTAATAAATAAGATAAGGAACACTAATTACTACCTTCTCTCAGAAACATGTTAAAAATTTCCTTCGATATATCGCGATTTATAAAGAATTTTCATGCAAAACAATCCCAGGGTACATGTTTGGTACAAAATTGTTTTCTTTTTTAAATGAAATTGGAAAAATTCAGGTTATATAAAAAGTATGAATTGTTGCTATTATTTATGCTATTCATCCGATGTCAAACAAATAATAAAAGTAACAATTTTGTGATGACTTAAGTCTAGTACGCAGAACGACAGACGTCACAGCATTTTACATAGATAGAAACACTTTCTAACAGCACATGAGCATCAAAGCAAAGCCAAGATCTTTCCAATTATTTGAAATACTGTGACGAAAGGTGATTTCTGTCTTTCTGCATATTGGGCTTTAAGGCCTATACTCAGATAAGATAAATTTTTAGTTTGGTACGATATTTCACATGAATAGAAACAATTTTGTACAGCTTTGAAATCTGAATACGTTTGAAAAGGCATCTTATTTATATGAAATTGTTTCTATATAAAAATTTATCTCATCTGAGTATAGGCCTTTAACAATAAAATTTAATTCCATTCCCATATTACAAGATTAGGTCTCACAGGCAAATTTTGACGAAAGCTTGGCTAAATAGTCATGATCGCAGATGTTGAATAACTTAAATCTAAAACTATTGTTTCCTAGGGAGGATGATGAAGCGTACCGTATAGGCAACCAGCTTTTTGATGTGTAATGCATAAGTTGTTTAGAGTTGTGAACAAGCGCAACTTTTTCGGACCTAGAGTCAGCTAAACTCAGTAATTATTGTTTCCTTCGTAAATAAGTTGATCAAATATGGTCGAAAAGTTCCCTAATTTTATTAAAATATAACAAACTTTACTTTTATTAAAATGTAGGCAAACTTGTTTTCTGTGGGAAGTTAACAAGACTTTAATGTTAATTGTTTTAACGGATTTTATATAAATACTTTTAAAATCTGTCGGTTAAAAAAAAAATGTTTGACTGCGGCGCTTTTTTCCCATACTTCGCTTTAAAATTTTTTTTCCCCTTGACAACATTAGTTAAAAAATTTGGGAAATATTAGACAAAAATTGTGGAAACGGAATTTGTAAATATTGCTCTTTTCTGGGTCAAACGTGGCGTTCGCTCTTTACTTCCCGTGATATCCTCTTTATGTTTTGTGGTTGGTGTTTTTGAAACCCTTTTAACCAGAAATTATTTTATAAATCATCCTTTCGCACTTTAAACATTTTTAGAAAAAGCATTTGAGCTCAAATTAATTGCATGTTAATTCTGACGGTCCATCAAAGAATTTTTGCGCTAAGGGTGACTTATACCAGGCAATTACCTTGAATTCATTATTTATTTGACATATGGCAAAAAGCTTGTACATATTTTTCTATTATACAAAACCTACATTTTTCAAAATTCTTGTAAAAAGAAACTATAGATGAAACCCGAAATTTTGTTCAATTATAATTCTAAAAATTCGCGGTCTATCGAAAGACTCTTTTTTTTTAATTTTCTGATAGAAGGCCTAGCGAAACAAAAATAAAAGTAAAAAAAACAAAAATTTGAAATTCACCCCCCCCATTGCAAAAAGCTATCTACGCCACTGATTTACGGAGCTTTATTTTCGCAAACTAATACACTCTCACTAAAATCCGCGAACCGAACCTTCGACTTTACAACGGGTTCGAACCCCCGCACCGAACCTTCTGCAAAATTTTTGAGGCAAAACATGCCGCTAGGGAACACAATTTCTTTTGATTAAAAAATAATATACAATATAGTACGCCATTTTATAAAGGTGAATTGAATTAATTATGTACTTGTTAATAGAGAATTAAAGTCACTTGTGTAATTTGTAAGATCTTAAGAGAAAGATGCAGGATGATATTGTTGAAACACTTTTGACGGCACATTTTTTATGGAGCAGCTGTGCTCAGCTGTTCGGCGATATCTAAATCACTTTAAGGAATATGATGTTAGTGCGCTCCAAATCTCCTCAACGCAACAAATTTATTCTACTGTGATCAGTAGACAGCGGATTTTATGCAACTTCTTAAATAAAGGCAGATTGAGGTGAAACTTTGGATTTATACTAATTAAATAAATTCAACTTTCCATTGAAATAGCAAAGGGACCAAGATATGCAAATTAAAGATATGGGTATTTACGTCTCCGACTTCCGAGCAAATACGTGGCCTCCTTCCTCGGTTGTCACTTAGATGCCGGACGCTGCTTCCACCTGGGATCCATATATGGCTGCAGTTTTTGTCTCGTCTTCCACAGACGCCATTTTCCTTTCGCTTATACTGCTCGCTTACTATTACTAAATCTGCTTGCTCCTCCAGTAATTATTTGGGGGAGAGAAGAGCATCCGCTTTTTCTGCTTCTGTAAATTGGCTTGAAGAAATTTCATTTTGTCCTTTCTTTTACTGGCAGCGCAGTTATTCGTTTCTAGAAGTGATTTACATCTTTGTACTTCGTGAGTGCATATACACCTTGGTGGTTTTGAGCTTTTCATTTTGTGGCCGCTTTCGGCACCTTATGCACAGGTTCTTCGGTCCGGGTCCATTACAGTCCATCTGTAAGGCGGCGCCAACGCCAGCACTTGAAGCATCGCTTGTCACGATCGCTTTACCGGCAGCGCGTCCATCCTATCTGATTCTTTGATCCTCTTCAGAATTAGCTGCGTCTTCAGTAGACAGTATAACAAAGGCTCGCTTTTGTGTTTCTGAGCTGCTCGGTCATACCTGGCCGACGGATCTTGGACTAGCATATTGCCTATCGCTGCTCTTATTGCAGTCACACTTCCTCTCCCCCTCTGTAAGGCTGGGCTGTCTAAGTCCCAGCTTAGTTGTTGGCTTAAGTACCTTGACCATCGCCTTCCTTGAGAGTGTCTTTTTGATGGTCTCATAGAGCTTTTGGATTTCGCTCCCTTTGGCCAACTCCAGTATCATATCCCCTGATTTGGGTTTTTCCGAGCGGATGGCGCCATCAGCTTCGTCTGGCTTCACGTTTTTTCGGAGGTCTCAGAACATCTGCGTAGCTCTTGCCTTCTGCTGGCTTAACTAATACCGCATCTGGGCGGCTTCGTGTCTCGATCTAGCGGGATTTCTTTGTACCCTTCTCGGCTTCGTGTTTTCCTTTGGTGCCGGCTTCAATCGCATTCTCGCTTGATGGTTTTGATTTGCCCTTTTTATCACAGTCTGGAATAGGTTCCTTACTTAACCTTCTTCTTTATCGGTACAGCCGGACTGGCTATGGTTCTCTTTGGATTTGACGTGACTGGTGCATCGCTTATTTCCCTGTCTGGTTTTTTGGTTACAGCTTATTCAGTTCCAGTGTTTTCTCTGCTTTTTATGGTTTTCAACTCTTTCTGTAGTTCCCTATTACATCAGCAAGAGCTCACTTAGCTCAGACGCTTATCTTTTAACGTCCATGCTAATATTTCTCTTTGTTTTAGCATGGCATGCTTCATTTTCCGAAGCACCGTTCTGCACTTTGCCAGCGATTCTTCCTAGTGCTCAATATCTTGTATATTAGCTCCTGTCGTGGGTGAGCTAAGTAAGATCGTTGTACTTGGTATGAAGCAGGGGTTTGCAATCCTGTGCATGGGTGGGGCCGCTACAAAGGAGCTGCGCTGGGTGGTAGGCCAGGTTTCAGCAGCCTGTGCTTCCTTAGGCGTTTCTTCTGAACCGTGGGGTTAGATTCCCTCTTATTTTCGTCCGCTTTTTGTAACGGCGATCTGATCATACTGCTTTTTTAAAAGCGTCTCCTCTTGATTTTTTTGTTGTTCAATGGTGTTTATGCTATAAGGGTCCAGAACTTCCATTGTCTCCTCACATATATACAGTTGTCCTAGAAGTCCCCATGGGTCCCTTTGCAAGCAGTGAGGTTCATGCGAGGGCTGACAAGACTTTATGGAGAGACCTTGTGTTCAGAGCCAGGACGGACACTAAGCAGGAGTCATCTCAACTGTTCTGTATCACTGACTTAACAATGGTGTGATTTGAACGTACTTGAAGACTCGCCACGTTTTTTAATAGGACGGAGGTGTCTGCAACATTAGCCCAACAGCCATTTCGCCAGGGGTTCAATCTGGTACCGATGTTAGAATGCTTTAGTCATCAGCAGATTCGCCTTCTCACCTTAGCAAGTACTTGTCGCGACATTGGCAATTAGTGCCCAGGGTCGCCACGAGGAGGCGGTGAGGGAACCCGCTGCCTGCATGGATCACGCTGGGCATCGCCATGTTGAGCCAGTCAGCGCTTGCCACATACAGACTGGTTCCCGACGCGACAATCGTACGCATTAAAGTGGAATTAAAGTCAAATTAAAATATTTTTTTTTCTTCTGTTACTTTAACTTATAGCACTCTCGAAGCTTTTTATTTAGTGGTAGAGCTGGTTCCGAGATAAAGCCAAATTGAAAGCGATTCGCACGCGACAAAAAATGGAAGTGGTGTTTTTGGCAATCTGTATAAAATCAAAACTTAGCAAAATATGTCAAAACTTAATAGTGCGACTAATATTAAAATGTTGTTGAAGAACTTAACTGTATATAAGTATTTTTATTTGATCGAAAAATTTATTTTTATTTTAGGATTTATATTTTAATTTAGATTATAGGATTCGCTATGCGACATTCCGAACGCGACACTTTTTTCCATTATTATATTTACGTTGTTTTTTTTATTATGCGAAGCAAAAACTTACAGTTATTTGCAAGCACAAGGTTTGTCATGATTTCTTATGCATTCTTTTTTGACCGTTTGTTGCCTCAGAAAGATTTCAGATAGCAAAAGTAAAGGCAATCGAAAGCCACTTTTGTCAAAAAAATAAGCAAAATTAATGTCAAAATGGAAAAAATTGCGCTGGCCGTGAAACGAAATATCTTCAAAAATATTGTAGGTAAATGTAAGATTAGCTTACACAAGCTCAATTTAATTGTTTCCTCATGAAAATTATATATAAAACGTGTTTTTAACCACTTTTAATTTTTTGGTCCAGATTGACCTCTTGGTGAATATGCCCATATGGGCTAATCCTGCGTTGCGGACGTTACATTTGTAGGCAAATTTGCTTGTTAAAATTGACACAGCTGGCGTCCACATTGGTATGTTTTAATGATTCTTTTGCAAAATGCAGTTCTTTGGGAGTACTTTTAAACCCAATTTAAAATAAAAGGTTATCTGTTTCTGAAAAAGAGTTATTCTTGCTTAAATTTACACACAGTAAACCGATTTTTAGTTTAAATTTTTAATATATATTAGATATCTTTCAAATATAATGAGTACCTTTAAATTAAAGAAAATGAAAGCAAATTTTAAACCGAAGTTTTCAAAAAATACTGAAACTACTTGTTTTACCATTTTTGACCAATACGAAATCCTTTAAAAACATTAAATATTACCGATGACGTGTTTGAGAGCAGTAAGAACAGAACTAACCACTTTTTCTTAGTAAAACAATATTCGTACTTACATATTTTGGAAGCTTGAATATGTATCCTATTATTCCATTAACGAACATTTGAATTTTGGAGTAACTTTAAATTTCTGATGGCTCTAAAATTGTGGGATTAGCCCATAGGCAAAATACGGAAAAATATGCGGAATAAAGCTTAAAAGTATAACAAATAAAAATTATTATAAAGATAGATACATGTCCTTTAGACGGTTAAATAGAAATTGAAGACCGTAAAAAAACGAAAGTTAAACATTTTCTTATAAGGATTTAATGGTCCAACACCTCAAAATTTGCCAAAATTTCATATGAGTATTTAAAAAACCGCAGGTGTTGGCAAATGAAAGGTGTATAGTGAACGTTCTAAAATATTGAAAAATTTTTACATTTTTCATAAGAGCTAAGATTATTATGAAGATTTAATAGACGACAATAGTAAACGAGTAAATACTGTAAAAGGAACAAGTGGTCAAAAAATCGCGAAATATCAAAAATTCACATTTGAGTTTCATAGTATCATAAAGACGCGTAAACCGGCAAGTAAAAGGAGAAGTAGATCAACTGGCCAAGAAAATCAAAGGACCGAAGATAATCGTGAAGATTGGAAAAATCGCGAAATTTGTCAAATTTTCATTTGAATACTTATGAAAACGCAGGCGTTAATAAATAGAGTAGAGAGCGTAGATTAAATAATCCAAAAATTTTGTGTATGACCTATGATTATTATGAAGATTTTATGGATGGCAATGTAGACGGGTAAATAGGAGGTGTAGTTGGAACGGCTCAAGGAATCGCGAAATTTCCAAATTCTTCATATGATCAAAGATAATTTTGAAGACTTAATAGACGGCAGGAGTAAACGAGTATATATAGGAAGTGTAAGCCGTACAGTCCAAAATTATTCATTGATCTTGCTTTTTTGATTTTTGGGAATCATTAAGGTTTGATAGATGGCGATTGTAGACGCGTAAATGTTTAGATCCAACGGTCCAAAAGTCCCTAAATTTCTAAAACTTTTTGTATAATGTGGACGGGTAAATTGACGGGTCAAGATCTAGATCAGTCCAAAAAATCCGGAAATGTACAAAATTTTATGATTTGTTTAGACTATCTCGAAGATTTAATAGTTGTCAATTTACAAAATAATAAAAATTTTGCGATCCCGAACGTTTGGTAGCAATTCTGAGTCCAAAAATCCATATCACGATTTTTTTAGTGGGGCCGTTTTCGAGAAATCGCGGAAAAGCTAGATTTTTGATTCTGAAAAAGTACCTTTAGAAAAATGTGTATATCTTCAGTATCGATTCATTCATTATAAAATGGTAATGCTTTCTTGGAAGGTAATTGAATGCCCTATCATTCATTCATACACCACTTCTGAATCCGGTGCTTGACTTCGGCGTTATAAAGGCTTTTATCGGCAACATTGCATTAAATTAATGAATTTTTAAAAAAAAAGCTAGATTTTAAGTGCGATTTTCACCACGAAAAAAATTGTGAAAAATTTATTTTATTGCTGGTCACCAAAGATTTATCTATTAAAAATACAACGTCACATAATTCATTCAAATCCGTTCAAGAATATAGAAGTTATTTGCATTTAAGTAAAAAATGGAAGGTTTCAAGTTCATGCAAATTGACTTGGTTTAAATGTTTTACTGTTCGTCGTAGGAGGCATAGTTAAAATTCAAACTATGCTATTTAAGGGCTACTATGACCTGCAAAATTTATTTTGTACCTGGTTAAGATTTTTTTGTGATTGACTTAGGTTGAAAAATTAGTGCAAGAGTCAAAAATGAATCAATATCCTAATAAATTGTGCTGCGCTTGCGGTCATTACATATTCATACTCTGTACCGAAGGTACATAGAGTATATTAAGTTTGTGCAAAAGTATGTAACAGGAAGAAGGAATCATTTCCGACCCTATAAAGTATATATATTCTTGATCAGCATCAACAGCCGAGTCGATATAGCCATGTCCCTCTGTCCGTCCGTCTGTCCGTCCGTATGAACAAACAGATCTCAGAGATGGTAAGAGATAGAGGTTTGACATGTATGGGACAAATGCTTCTTATACTTGCAGGCAGATCAAGTTTATTTTCAATTTTTGCCACGCCCCCTCCCGCCCCCGCAATTTTGAAAAAACGTCATATCTCCGACAGTTTTATAGATAGATGATTCGTACCTTCTAAAGATAGGTAGTCATTGGCAATATGTATCGATTTGCCGAAGAAATGATAAAGATCGGATGAGCGGTTCTCAAGTTATGAGAAAAAAGTGTAAAAAAGAGGCCTCCCACGCACACGCAAACAACACCGCATTGCATGCATCAAAGAGAGAGAGAGAGAGAAAAAAAACTTAGAGATGAGCACAGTGGCAGCGACGCATTCAGCATATACACCGGGTACAGAGTATGTTATAGTCGGGCTTGACCGACTTTCTCACTTGTTTTTATAAGACATATGTGAGCAAAAAATAGAGAAAAGGTATCTTCGGCCGGTGATAAAGCTCGTATAATTTATGTAAATGTCGTTGAAATTGTTAGCGGAGTAATTTTATATGTAACCCCCGCAAGCGTTACTCCATTTATTAGTATAATTTTTTTTATACCCTTGGAGAGGGTATATTAAAGTTGTCCAAAAGTTTGTAACGCAGGCAGAAGGAAACATCTCCGACCACATAAAGTATATATATTCTTGATCAGCATGACGAGCTGAGTTGATATAGCCATGTCCGTCTGTCCGTCCGTCTGTCCGTCCGTCTGTCCGTCTGTTTCTATGCTATCTCCTCCGTCAGTTTTAAAGCTATCTCAACCAAACTTTGCACGAAGTCTTTTGGTACAAATACGCTGCACATTTGTCGGAACCGGCCGGATCGGATGACTATAGCTATAGCTGCCATAGGAACGATCGGTTGAAAAAGTTTTAGTGAGAAAAACTTTTTTGTTTTCAATGCTATCGCTCCCAACCCCCGTATTTTAATTAGGTTTTTTTTCAGCTTTTTTCGGTGACATAGTTTCTGTAGATAGATCAAAAAAGTCGTACAAACTTTGATAGATAGCTGTCATTACAAAATTTTATAGATCTGAAAAGAAATTGTGAAAAAAGTCGAAAAAACGTTTGTTTTCAATGCTATCGCTATCATGTACAGATCTATATTATATACTACCACACAATTGTGTCAAGTTTGATTTAAATCGGATGACTATATCAGCATATCAAACTGGCAGCATTTATCATGCTCCAAGGGTATATAAACTTCGGTACAGCCGAAGTTAGCTTCCCTCTATTTTTTTGCATTCAATTTGACGTCTTAGACTCATTTTCAACCGAACTCAATCACAAAAAATTTTTGGAAGGTCATAGTAGCCCTTAAATAGAATAGTTTGAATGTTAACTATGCCTACTCCGACGAACACAAAAACAATCAAACTTAATCAATTTGCATGAACTTAAAACCTTCCATTTTTTACTTAAATGCCAATAACTTCTATAATCTTGGACGGATTTGAATGAATTATGTGGCGTTGTATTTTTAATAGAGAAATCTTTAGTGACCAGCAATAAAATAAATTTTATACAATTTTTTTCGTGGTGAAAATCGCACTTAAAATCTAGCTTTTTTTTAAAAATTCATAAATTTAATGCAAAGTTGCCGATAAAAGCCTTTATAACGCCGAATGCAAGCACCGGATTAAGAAGTGGTGTACGAATGAATGATAGGGCATTTAATTACCTTCCAAGAAAGCATTACCATTTCATAATGAATGAACCGATACTGAAGATATACACATTTTTCTAAAGGTACTTTTTTTCAAAATCAAAAAACTAGCTTTTCCGCGATTTCTCGAAAACGGCCCCACTAAAAAATATTTGGACTGCATTTTTGGACTCAGCGAAGGGATTTACATATGAAATGACTGTCAAATGGTCGGGATCGGAAATGCTGTAAACTAGTGTTAAAAAAAATTTTTTATACAGAAAATTTCTATACACATCTACTCTTCTTTTTTATGTTTAAATATTTAAAAGGTTTAACACACACCGCTTACTACATAAATAAAAAATATAAAAAAAAATATATATATAAATTTAACCTTTAAAAAAAAAATAATTTTATAACACAACTTTTTTTTTAACTTTTAATATCAGGATAATATGTATTTAAAAAATATTTAATATATTTTTTAATATAAATATAAAAAAAAAAAAAAAATAAAAAAAGTATGTTTAACGGACTTACATAATTTTAATAAAATTAGATGTGTGCAATCAGAAATTAAATCCGACAAGCGGTTTAAAATATGCAAAATCCGCTGTCTAGTGATCAAAGTAAAATGTGAATTTATAATTTAAATTTTTTCGCGTTTTTCTGAAACTTGGTAACACTGTAAGTGACAGCTGTGCCTGCCTATTCACCAGATTTAGCTCCATGTGACTTCTTCCTTTCCGTGGACACCGTTTTGAATCGATAGAATAGACAGAAACCGGAACGAAGAAAGAATTCAATGCTATACCGGAAGAGGACTTTGCAGCATGTTTTGAAAATTAAAAAAAAAAAGAACAAATTAGGACTTATAGATTTTTAAACAAGTTGTTTATTTGATATCTACTTGTGCTTTTGGCTGATATCCTAAGTTTTTCTTAAAAAAAACACAAATCTTGGAAATATTTAAATAATTCTTGCCATGAATCTCCCAACTGAACTTTACTTTCTTTTCCAGGAACTCGATGTGGGTCTAGCGGATGGCATTCGCGTTTTGAATATCACCCACACGGGCGAATTGGGTTATGTTCTGTACATACCCAATGAGTATGCTCTGCATGTTTATTCTCGCCTTTATCAGGCTGGTCAGAAGTTTAACATTCAACATGCAGGTGAGTGAATCAACTGTCTTCTCCACTCCCAGCTGTAAGTTGTTTGTTTTTGTTTTATTTTCAGGCTACTATGCCACGCGAGCTTTGCGTATTGAAAAGTTCTATGCCTTTTGGGGTCAAGATTTGGATACCTTTACCACTCCATTAGAGTGCGGACGCACCTGGCGTGTCAAGTTGAATGTAAGTTTCTATTCTCTGCCCACTGCATCTCATATAATTCTCATGTTCTTTTGAGACTCTTCCAGAAACCCATCGACTTTATTGGGCGCAGCGCTTTGCTCAAGCAGCGTGAGGAGGGCGTCAAGCGCATGTATGTCCAATTGCTGCTCAATGATCATGATCACGAGGTGGACATGTGGTGTTGGGGCGGTGAGCCCATCTATCGTGATGGTGTCTATGTGGGCATGACCACCACCACGGGCTACGGCTATACGTTCCAGAAGCAGGTGTGTCTGGGATTTGTGCGTAACTTTGATCAGCAGGGATGCGAGTTGCCGGTGACCAATGACTATGTGCTAAGTGGACACTATGAAGTGGAAGTGGCCGGTGTACGTTTCGAGGCCAAAGTGAATCTGCATTCACCCAATTTGCCCACCAAATTCCCGGATCGAGAACGCGAGGCTTATCATGCCACGCGTGATAAACCCGATCAGGCGGATTTGTTATCGTTTACGCGTTACTGATGAGAGCCAAACGGTTTGTTTTTCTAGTTTTCTGTTAACAATAGAGAGTCTCAGCGATATTATTTTTTTTTTACAAAACGACGAGAAAGCTCAACATTTTATACAACCGAACCCAAATGATATCTAGACTAGAAAAGTTGTTTCTTATTTTACTTTTTTTTTTTTTGTAATTGTTAAAATGTACTAACTAAGCGCGCAGGACGCTTGAGGAACATGTGTTGTCCTGTCAATTAAGCCTAACCGAAGTAAAAAAAATATATATATGTGTTAAGTAAAGGTGCTTCAAGACCCACTTTAACTGCAAGGTTGATGATAAATGTAAATGGATATATATTTATATAAATACGATACGATATGAATGAAAATCTTCCGGGAACTTTCATATTATCTCAATTTACTTTACGACACACTGTTAAAACGACACAAAATGTTAACAAAATACTAAAAAGTGATTGCTCAATAAGTTAGTTTAAAGTCCTAACCAAAATCCAATTTCTCTGAATCTTTTGAAACCGATTCGAAACTTTTGATCTTAGTTAACTAAAAATCGTTGTTTCTTAAGTCTTTGAAAAGCTTTTTACAGGGACGCAAACCGGTTCTGAAATCGCTTATTATGTTTGTAAACGGAACCATTGCTTTTTATTAGCTTAAGAGCATATTTGTCGATGGTTGGCTTTAAAAAAGGTCCCAGAGTTTGTTTTTGTATTGCTTTGAATGATTTGCTAAAATATATAATAAAAATAATAGGAGATCCTTAGGTTGTCTGTGTTTAGTACAATTTTCAGTTGTGTTTAGTAAAATCTTTGTGGAAGATGAAGATCTGGTGTATCGTTTAGGAATGATAGGATTAGTTGAAAGAAGAATCGATTTGTTTTTAAATAATTATGATGCTAATTGTGGGAATTGATTTAGATTTGGACCCTGAGGTAGCTCGGAATTAGGGACTGGTTCGGTTAATTGGTTCAAACAGTTTTTGAATCCACGGTTCTTAATCTATCAGGCCTGTTCCGGTTTTCACTTTCGACAAAAATTGTCGAATTCGAATTCGTTAAATGTGCTGTTGTATAAAATTGATTTGGTTAATCAGATTTAAACGTTTTAACTTGCATCAGTCGTGTAAAGAGTAAATAGAAACTGTTGGTTTAATAAGGATTTCCTTGATTGTTGAATAGAGAAGAGAACATGTAAGATATTCGAATTCACTTTAGTGAAAACCGGAACATGGCAGTATATACATAAAAATAGATCGTGGTTTGTTGAAATGCTTTACACTTGGAAGCGACTGGACCAAATTGTATACTCTCTTTTGCGGGATTGATTGTAATTGCTACGCGAAGGTTTAGGATAAAAGAAAATCCCGAAATTTCCCAACAGGTGGCACATTTCGGTTTTTAGTTCAATTCAATTTTAGTTCAACAGTTGGCGCACTAGGCGGTCCATTTGACAGTTCAGCATATGTTTTGTTTTGACCCAAACGAAGTTTGCTAGGTCACAATTTCTTAACAACTTGTACGCAGACAAAGTCTCAGCGGTTTATAGCTAATTTAAAATGTATTTTATGAAGGTGAACATCATTTTACAAATATCCGTATAATATAATTTCTAAAGTGAATCGAGTGAATATTTTGGTATAAACGCTTATAAAGTGAAGTGCCACAAATATGCCCGGCTACTAGATTAGATGACAAAAAGTTGAGCGATTTGAAACTGACTGCTCAAGGCCAAGTTGATTTAATTCGTACGGTCTTACCGACCTTATTCTTATCAATTCACATATAAAGTTTAGTTTCAAATCAAATCAATAATATGGATGGCACTTAACAAAACAGCATCATCAGTTTTGTTGAATTTCGGGCACTCTAGAATTTATGGGGGCCACTCTTGGCATGAATATGTGGATTTAGGAGCTATTGGCGACAGATCATCTTTATACATCTTAAAAAAAATCAAAAGCGCTATTTAAGTATAACAGAAAGTGTCTAAACTGGACTCTAAAGTCAGGCAACTCTAGTTTTATGGCAATTTTCTCCAAATAAATCCTCCCTTTTTAGGGAGTGTAGTTGTCTAATTCCAATTAAAACAACCTAGGCATATAGACCAACAAATGCTCTAAATAGGAGGAGGAAAACTAGATTCTCACTCTAAATCTGTATAGGAGCTGTTAAGAGGCTACTTGATTCGGCATAAATTGTTATCTGTTTAAGCCTCGTACGGAGAACGACAGAAAATTCCTTTCGTCACAGTATTTTACATAAATAGAAACACCTTCTGACATCACATGAGCATCAAAGCAAAGCCAAGGGTTTCTAATTATATGACATACTCGGGGGTGTCACAGAAATCTCTAGAGATTTTGACCTCGGTTGGTTTGCAAATCGCTCAAAAAATCCGTCGGTGTCCCAGAACTTCAAGAGATTTCATTTTCTTATTTGAAAATCTAGTTAGAACAGAAACTGTACCAATTGAAGTTCCATCGCTAAAAACAGGGCTGCATCTCTCGCAAAAAAATTCCCCTAATTTTAGCTATGGGTTAATTTGATGTTCAACTGAAATTTTTTGATTGTGTTATATGTTTTATGATGCATTTTCAAATTATAGTTCAAATTTAATTCATATTCATCATAAATAAAATTTAAATATTTGTTGACGCCAAACATGAGGTATAACTTGCCAGCCCTTAATGCGCTGGCTGCCAACCAGATGGCGCCACAATCGCTAAACGCAAACGCGCCACTGATGTGGTTGGTTTAGATTAACATAAAAATCTTTGGTTGTTTTTCCTAATAATTATTGAAACGCAAATTTCAATGTTTAAACTAATTAAATCATTTATTCATTTTATGCAACTTATCCAAAAAAATAATATTGTTTACAGTTCCAAAATTAGTTTTGCTTTTCAAAATTGTTTGGGTGGTGAATTTTGCTAAATCTCCTAACAAGACACGAGAGATTTGAAAGCAACCGAAAAAGAGATTTCTGTGACACCGAGAATTGGTTTTGGGTTGGAATTTGGTTGGAAGAATTTCTGTGACACCTCAGACTGTGCAGGAATAGGAGACAAAATACTAATGAAAAAAAAGGATATAAAGGTTTTTTGTTGTTGGTCTAAAAAAATTCTAAATTTCGGCATTCAAAATATTGGTAATTGTTTTTATGGTTCTAATCATAAGTACGGGTTTTGGAGTGATACTTAGAGTAGAGCATATTTTGACCTCTTTGGACCTTTGTTGACCTATTTTGAATCTATGTTAAGATCATAGCGTGCTATTCAAAGCACGCAAATTGTTTGCATCCTTATAGAATTCCGTTTTTTGTACAGAAACGCGAGCCTTATCATAAAAATGTTATGAAATTTTGATTTTGCTTTGCATCTGCCTGGCTTTTGTATTTAGTTGCAAGTAAAAATATTGCATCTTTACTAATTTGGTTCCGTTTTAACTTTTTTTGTGCGCAAATGAGATGTTTCTCCGTCATAGTAAAATTATATAAAACATTCTGTATGTTCTGGTCTATTCTCTTCACCATTGGTAATCCATTGTATCTTATCGCGGTTCGGTAAGATCACATTCATAGTTATGCAGTTATTTGTGGTATTTAAAACCAGTTTCTCAAGTAATTATTGAGGAAACCCATGGGAAGCCCTTAGCTAAATAGTGCGATAATCCAATAGATCAGAAATTATTTTCATCTTAATTGACATTTATGTTTGGTGCAATACTCCAATTAATCCTCATTGATTGTATATTAATGATAGGTAAATTACGGTAAAATGGTTTGAAATAAGATTCTGCTCTTTTGTCCTTCCTTTTTCATTCCCTCAACTTTATCGGTCCATTCAAAGTGTAACAAACCTACTCAAGGTCCGAACATAACATTTTTTTACACTTCGTGTCCCCAACGGAAAACGGATTTAGCTTAGTTTCGTTTTGAACCCTGAATAAAAGGCATATTTGGATGTGTTGTACTTAGAAGCATATATTTACTCTCTACATAGGTAAAAGCATATGACATATTCCAAAATTGGTCGAAATAGGTTGAAATATGTTAGCATATTCTTAAATATGCGTTTAGGGAGAAGATATATGTAAATATGCAAAACGAATAAGGATTTAAAATAATATACTTTTCATGAAACAAATTTGTATGCAATCATAAATTATTTTTGAACCACCCATTAAAAATATATTTTCACCTAAAATCCGATGTCTACTTGAGTTTAGGAATATTATTCAATTCCCTAAGAACTTAAGTTTTGCGGATGGACCCACTAGAAGGGCTACCACTCATGAACCGAATGGATTCTAAGCAATGTCGAAGTAGCCTTTAAGAATGACTGGTCAACCATTCTGTACATCTGCTGCAATTGCCCACTGAGCTCTTACTATTCCTATCATCAGACTGCATTCTTTTCTGGGAAGTTGCTGATTGATTTGTGTGAGTACTCCATTTCTTCTACCGGACTATATTCTCCATTTTTTGTAGTGCTTCTTAAGCTTAATTTAACTGTAGCCAGAAGCGTATTTTCTATTTTGTGTATTTTCGGAGGTGAGGATTGCATATTTGGGACATTTATATAAGGATTTAAAATCTATTCAAATTTTTTCCAAGTGTTCGAAAAGTCACATATTCGGGAGTGTTCCAGAATTTTTTAGAGTTTTGCGAACAAACGATTTAACACAATTAGATCGAAATAGGCCTGCACCACAAACACTGTTGGGTTGTGTTATCATTTATCAATGTAAGGAATTGATTGCAAATCGTATCAGCTTACAAAGCTGAGCTTTGTTGATTGATTAAATGTTAGTAAAAATTTTTGTGTATGAGGCAATCAAGAAAAAGGTAATTTTTGCAGTTCTCTGGCTCGGTTCATATTTTTCTTGGTTCTTGGTTCGGTTTACCAGCGTTAAGATTACGTTTGTTTTGGTTCAGAACCGTTTAGCATCCCAGCTATTTTATAGTTTGTCAATGTCAATGTTCCGAAAATTTGAATATTTTTAAACAAATCTAGCAAATTTTCCTCAAATCTGTTGACTATATTTTAGAGCTGCTTCACAGAAAAAAAACCATTGAATTCCTTTTATCATATAATCATATTTTAATATCCATTTTTAAAAATGAAAAAATGGAAATCGGAGATCAATTTAACATTAAATGGATATTATTAATTTCATTTTTACGATAGTAAAACTATCCAGTCCTAATGGATACCAAAATTATCCTATGAATCACCATCAAATATCCTTTTTTTCTGTGTATTTCAACGATCGGTCGGAAAATTCGTCTTAAGCGCGGTACGGAGTACTCCAAACTGTTTGGGCAATCGTCATTTATTACGCAAGTGAATCCTAAAAACAAAATAGTGTGCTGAGATAGCCAAAAAAGTGCCAAATTTGGTGTTTTTAAGGTAACCTCAAACAATTTTTCAGATGTGATTTGCTTTCAAACATTTATGAGGATTTGAAAGAAGCAATAAAATAATTTAGAATACAAAATTCACGGTACCCTGTACGCACTGAAAAGTGCATACGATACAATGAGTCTGATTGGTGGCTCCCAACTAGCGCCTCCAGGAGACCCAGGTATACATTTGAAAAGCACACTGTTGGGCCTGACAATTCCCATATGGTGAGGTACGACTTCTAACTAAAACCTCTCCTGATCTTTGGGTCACAGCACCCGGTTGATACAGAACTCCACATCGAGACTCAGTTTAAAACTCTACCCGCAATGTAGATATCAAAACACAGCAACCACAATCTTCCACAAGGGGGCGGGTTGCATGTAACCATGGGATCATCATCCCGTATTTTCTTGTTTTTATTTCATAAAACTTAGCATAACTGTTGTTGCTCTATATCGGCATTGGCCCGGACATGCTTGTTGCAGATCTTTCTAGACTGCGGACTGCTGCTGGAGTCTCTCCATGTCAACTGCATCAAAATTCTTTTTATTGGTGAGGTCCCAAATAATTACTTTTGCCTCTACGGCATAAATCCTGATGAAAGCGCTTCAAACAATTTTTACGCTCATCTTTCGGACATTTTTTTCGCTTCTGACCGTCAAAATAAATAAATATAATTAATTTGGGCGCCCAAACAAAGCTCGAACAGCTGTTCATACCATCCACAAATTCATAGTTCGACGTTTGAGTTCGATGTTCGTGTGGATTTTACCGCCAAAACCTTTGCGATTGGTTTTACAACGTTTTTTTATATATGAAGTTTTTAGTTTGCAATAGTCAGTATTCTAACTTGGTCCAAATCAGTTGACTATATCTTATAGCTGTCATAGGAACGATCGTTGGATAAAAATGGGGTTTTAGTGAGAAAAACTATTCTTTCAATGATTCTTAACTTACCAAAATGTGACATCCGCTTCCAATATATATTTCCCATATAACTAAGATCAATTGGGTCGAGTTTTTTACTGGGTTGCGAGAAATTGAAAAAAAAAAATGAATTGTCTGTATAAAAGTGCAATTTTTATTCGCTTGCTTGTTGAATCTGTAACACGACGCTTCTTTCTGGTCACCTTTTTGAGCAATCGCCAACACTTAACAGCTAAGTTCTACTTTATATACAAATATACACACATATTTATACATATAATATACATAAATATATATATACAAGTTTCTTTATATAATAAACATTGAAAACAAACAATTTTTGTTTCTTGGTAATGTTGCCGCAGCTGCTGCCGCCTGTCGAGCAAATGGAAAACTTTTCAAGTGGGTGTGGCCAGCAGGCGAGATCCCAGCGCTCTTCACTCTCGGCTCTCGGGCGTGTGCTAATGCCCGAAAAACTTGCAGACCAAAAGATTTGTGTGCACATGTTTTGCCTAAGTTTGTTGTGGTTTCAGCCGGAGCAAAAGTTTACAACAACAACAACTACAACATCTAGCCAACTGGCTACTGGTCGTCAGCGTCTGCCGTTGCCTTGTCCTGGGGCCCACTCTTGGCCACGCTCGGCTGGCTCGGCTGTTGTGTAGGATTACAAACTATCTTTTTGTTAGTAATTAGCTGCACACGATAAACGTGACATTATTATTGTTTGCCAAGAGTTTGGGCCAAAGTTTGTGTTGGCCCACCGCCCCCCCCCGTCCCCGTCCCCGCCCCCTTCCGCCATTTGGCTTGATTTGAATTTCGTTCGTTTTGGGGTTCTCGTTGCCGTTTTACAAATGAGCATTTGTTAAATCAAAAATTCAAGTGGCAATGCCGCACTCCGCACTCGCTGGCGCCAGGAGCCAGCCGCTGGTCTGATCAATTTTTGCTTAGTTTTCTTTTCGGTTCCTCCAGACATCAAAACGACCAACCAAATGGCAGACTCCATCATCATGATGATGTGCATACGGATGCTGATGATGATGATGTTGTTTTGTAATTTATGCCCATTTATTGTGCGGTTTTTCTACCGCATTTCGTCTTGTGGTTGTACCTGGAAGCTGGAGCAATCACAAAATTTGCATATGAGTGAGGGAAGAGACGCCGCACTGGTCTTAAGGTCAATTTGTGGCCAGCTGCTGGACACACGAAGGAATATAAGAAGAGGAAAAAGCAAGGTATTTACTTTACAGTTTGCGGAGATGGAATTCGATTGCAGATGCTTCGGCCAATGGGACACAGGACCTTAAACTTAAACCCGGGCACTTGCATGCTGCTGAGCTGCTGATGACTTGGGTTAGAAAATGAAGATTTTGCTCAAAAGTAAAGTACGCGAAATAAGTTTTCACTGCCTAGCAGCCGATCATGAGAAAAAACTAGGCATAAGGACAATGGACACCTGTAGGAAACTCATGGAGCCGGGCAATAGCCTCGCTCAGACTAAAATATCAACCCATACGGCTTCTCGCTTTTCTGGAAGATGCCTGGAAGATAAGAATTCATAAAAAAACAATCACCTGGACTCATTAAGGATCTTATGGTCGGCCAGAACTACCTACCTACCTCTACGAAATCGGGGTTGTATGCTTTATCGGAAAATGGAAAATGTGAGGTTTATTAGAGTAAAACAGGGGCCGGCAAAAAAACACATTCACATTTTGGCATTGAAATAGTTCGTTTTGCTCGGCGGCATTGTATGCGAAGCAGCGCGGCGACGAGCTTAAAATGTCGCTGTGTCGAATTTGCTTCCGCTAAGCACTTTTCTATGCAACGTATTGTTTTTGAGCCGAAGTATGTAAAATTTGAATTCAACGAAAATAGATTGGAAAATAGATCCTTTAATTCGGCAATATCCAGCGGAAACGTCTTAAAAAGTAAATTTCTCACTTGATCAACTTTTTAACTTATGTGGCAGCTATACTGATGGCTTATACTACATATGCTAATATTTAACATACAGGGTTTGTCTGGAAAGTAATAGGACTGATTTTCATCCGCAGCGACTGTACTTCGAAGCGTGCGCGCACTGACTGGATTCGGTAGAGGGCGTTTCTAGTTAACGAACGAGCGGCTGGTCAGTTGTCTCTGAGCACCTAGAGAGTCTGGACAGGCATTTTCGCACGACGTGTTTCTGTGAGTGGTGCAAGCCGACAAGTGGTGCGCTATTAATTTCTGCGTGAAACTCGTGAAATTTGCAACAGAGACGTTTGATATGACCAAGCAGGCTTACCCAGATGTTGCTTTAGCAAAAAGTGGTGTGTTTCGGTGGCACCAGGCCTTTTTGGAGGGCCGGGAAGAGGTCGCCAATGAAGACCTTGCTGGATGACCTTCGACTTCGACAAACACCGACAATGCGACTCGTGTGCGCAAAGTTTCGAACTCAGACCGCTGACTAAGTATAATTCGTATAATTGCCCAGATGTTAAATTTACCAAAATCTGTGGTTCATGACATTGTGACGGAGCATTTGAACAAGCGCAGGGTGTGCACAAAGATGGTCCCAAAAGTAAACTTGAAAAGTGACTTCTTGTGAACACTTACACTTCCACAGCCTCCCTACAGCCCAGATCCCATTTTTTGCTTGCCAATGCGAAGACATTAGAGGAAAAGGCAAAGACCACTCAGATGGGACGACAATGCTTGGTAAACAACTGGTGCCAGCACGCACGGAGCAGAAACGACTGGTGGGCTTTAGTAGCAGCGGCCGAGACCTTTAAGCGGTTATGATATCGACCCCTGTGCGCGGAAACTAAAACTAAATTTTACAGGAGAGGCTTTTTTCTACTTTTCGATGCGTTGGCTGGCAACATCACTACCAAACTTAAGATGTGCAACATTTATCAATTTATTTAACTAAACTCATAACTTTTTTTTGTGAAAAAACTAATCTTTTTCCTAATAACTGATTTTGGGCACATACGATGTTTTTGCCCACCAATTTATTAAGTGCATCATTAGGTTTGGCATTTACGATAATTTGTAAAATAGGTCAAATTGTACAAAATACATAAAAACAAAATAAAAAGAATATTTTTTTATGAAATATCAATGAAAAATAAAATATTCATAATTTTTATTTCAAGTATGTAATTATAAAACTAAAATAAAGAAAATTTTAAATTTAACAAAGTCTTATTTTAATCTTCGTCACTCTCAACCAAAGAGACTTTTAAATTTGACGATTGTTGCAGTTTAAGTATTTATCATAATATTTTGTTGTAATACTATTTTTTTAACAAAGGTTTTGTAATTCAATATATTTTTTGGTCAAAATACATAAGGTATTATGTTATAATAATTTTATCTTCTCGGCAAAATTTTGATTGTTAATAGTCTTTTCTGAGAACTATCGAAATAACCATATTGTAGTTCAATTGAACCTGAATTTTTGTGAAATTTGGCGATGTGCAGCGAGTTCATGTTTAATTTAATTTTACTGGGATGTAATGAATTCGCAAATGACATCCAGTTTTTGAAAATCGGAATGCCCCATTTCGATGCAGTCATAGCCCGATGGATAGGTTCGTGCGCTGCGTCACTAGGTGCCCAAATGGTTCGCAATAAAGATTCAATTTTGTTATGTACTGAATCAACGTGCATCATAGTATGGCCCGGAAGTAAATATATAGGTATATAGTTTTGATGGTGTAAACAAAAGTATTAGTTTTTAAAAAATATGCCAACGCAACTATTTTAGCTTTATTTTGGTTTTGACCAGCGCAACTGTCGCAGTATAGACTGGCTAAATAACAAAAGCTATTTTTTTGTACTACTTTTGTAAACGTTAAAATTGTAGTAAGCATATTTTCGAGAATAAAAAAGTGTAATACTTCTCCGAATGGAGTGTTCAAGACTTTCTGTAAATCGAAACTAGCACATATGATCTTTGAGATCTTCTTACTTTCTTTTTGTTTTCCTAGAAAAATGCACTTGCTCGCATCCTTGTCTTTGATGTGCATCTGAAGTTCATCTGTATACATGCTATATTTTTTGTGTTCTTCATCAAGAAACTGAATATTTTCGCACTTAGTGCACTTATCTTATTTGGTAAGTAAAGCCAATATTACAATCTTTTTTAAATATCTGTCTAAATGCACAAATCGAAACAAAAGCGCTGCTGAGGTTTTCATCTTTCATGAATTGAGTATAGCACTTATAAAGGTTCTGAATGTTTCTGAATTCCTGCGACAAATAAACTTCAGTGCTTTTGGCTCTCAATAATGTGATGGCACTGCAGGAAGTTTCTCGAAGTATGATTTTAAGAGTTATATTTATTGTGAGGAACCACCTTTGGTTTAGGATCAACTAACGTCCACACAGAACAAATGCAAAAATTTACTGCTCAATTTAAATGCAGGAAAACAAGGTAAGAAGGATGAAACAAATTTGAAAAATTCCATCTGAGTAAGCTGTTACTGACAGCGCAAAAGTTTAAAAGCGTGCTCTACTCACTCGCCCCATTGCCATCAGCACTGCCAATTTAGCTATTTTCCCACCAGACTGTTAAATATCAGTAATGTGTGGCACATACGATCATTTCGCCCACAAGAAAAAAACTCATCATTGGCACATACGATTAAATTGATTTCGTTGTATCTCCGTAACCGAAGCGATTATCGCTATATAATTTTACCAGATGATGAGTTGGTGGATTTAGAACTAATTGGCATTAAAATGTCAATTTTGTAAAAAATGACACATACGATGTTTTCGCGCACAGGGGTCGATATATATAGGGGAGAGTAAATCTATTGGGTTGCCCAAAAGTAATTGCGGATTTTTCATATAGTCGGCGTTTATAATTTTTTTTAACTGCTTGTGACTCTGTAATTGCATTCTTTCTTTTGTCAGTTATTAGCTGTCACTATTAGCTTGCTTTAGAAAAAAAAGTGCGCGTAATTTTGTTTACATTTGTTTGATTGGCGCCCTTTTTAATATGGAGTCCACAAAAGAGCATTTTCGTCATATTTTACTTTATTATTTCCGTAAAGGAAAAAGCGCAGAGAGAGTTGCTAAAAAGTTACGTGATGTGTATGGTGATAAAGCCTTAAAAGAAAGACAGTGTCAAAATTGGTTTCGCAAATTCCGTTCTGGAGATTTTTCACTTAAAGATGAGCCACGTTCAGGTCGGCCAAATGAAGTTGATGATGACCAAATCAAAGCATTAATCGAATTGGATCGTCATGTAACTGAGCGTGAGATAGGAGAGAAGTTAAATATACCAAAATCAACCGTTCATTATCACATACAAAGTCTTGGACTGGTGAAAAAGCTTGATATTTGGGTACCACATGAATTGAAAGAAATTCATTTAACAAACCGAATCAACGTTTGTGATATGCATCTTAAACGCAATGAATTCGATCCATTTTTAAAGCGAATCATAACTGGAGATGAAAAATGGATTGTTTACAATAACGTTAATCGAAAACGATCATGGTCCAAGCATGGTGAACCAGCTCAAACCACTTCAAAGGCTGATATCCACCAAAAGAAGGTTATGCTGTCTGTTTGGTGGGATTGGAAGGGTGTGGTATATTTTGAGCTGCTTCCAAGGAACCAAACGATTAATTCGGATGTTTACTGTCAACAACTGGACAAATTGAATGCAGCCATCAACGAGAAACGGCCAGAATTGATCAATCGTAAAGGTGTCATTTTCCATCATGACAACGCCAGACCACACACATCTTTGATGACCCGGCAAAAACTGGGACAGCTTGGCTGGGAAGTTTTGATGCATCCACCATATAGCCCTGACCTTGCACCATCAGACTACCATTTATTTCGATCTTTGCAGAACTCCTTAAATGGTAAAACTTTCGGCAATGATGAGGCTATAAAATCGCACTTGGTTCAGTTTTTTGCAGATAAAGGCCAGAAGTTCTATGAGCGTGGAATACAAAATTTGCCGGGAAGATGGCAAAAGGTTATCGAACAAAATGGAAATTATATATTTGATTAAAGTTCATTCTAAGTTTGATTAAAAATGCATTTACTTTCTTTTGAAAAATCCGCAATTACTTTTTGGGCAACCCAAGATATATCATCATTTTGACCAAATCAAAACTGTGGAAAGCGTAAAAAAATAACGAGTGGAGACGTTAAATAAAAACAAAAAGGTTTTCCCACAAAACCCACTTTTTTGACCGATAGTTCCTATGGCAGCTATAAGATATAGTATGCCGATTTGGACCAAAACTTCCGAAATCTTTGTGAAGAGCATAGAATATTAACAATCGGAGGGGAAGACGTTAACATTAAAAACAAAAAGTTTTTCTCACAACGACCCACTTTTTGACCGATAGTTGCTACGGCAGCTATAAGATATAGTCATCCGATCCGGTCGGTTCCGACAAATGAGCAGTGTGCAGTAAAAAAACCTGTGCAAAGTTTAGCGCGATGCTTCAAAACTGAGAGAGGAGATGCGTAGAAACAGACAGACGGACAGACGGAAAACAGACGGACAAAGCTCAATCAACTCAGCTCGTCACGCTGATCAAGAATATAGAGAGTTAAGAGGGTCGGAAAGGAAATCAAAGAAAATAAAAGAAGGGTAAAAAAAAAAGTCCGGGGGGTAGAGAATTAAAAGTTTAAAATTTTTGTAAATTCATATATATTAATAAGAAGAATTGACACTTGTTCATATTAACAGGAAAATATTATATATTAAATATTTTTTTTGCGGTTTTCCTCTGTTTTATTTGTGATTGCAATTCCTGAAGAACACAAAGACAACCCCCCCTATTATTTTTTAGTTGACGTAAAATAAAAAAGACCCACTGGCTAAAAACCCTCCATTCTCCCCTATATATATGTCGGGCCATAGAAGAATAATGCGTTGTGCATTGGTCAGCAAACTGATCACAGCCTGAGGTACAATATCAAACAAATCATTCAGTTCCGCCTCTTAGCTTGGTGCATCTCATTCGGAGCAAAAAAGTAAACAGCTGTCTTGGCCAAAAAGGTAATATTCTGGTCATAGGCCACACGCACAATGACCGCAGACCAAATCCTTGATATAAGGCAGTATATACTCGGAAAACACATTGGCATCGCTGTGTACTATATCCTTCATTATGGCCAGGCAGGCAGTAAGTGTTGAAAGCCCTTCACTTTCACCTTGGCGGGAGACTTTTGGGCGAGATTAAGCTACAGATAGAAAAGAAAGAGAGACTTAGACGAAGATTTGGAAAGCTCTTTAAGTACTTACAGCTTGAAGTTCAACAGTTGCAGGGCGGCAATAATGTTATTCGACTGTAAAAGAGGCAATCATGTTTAATCTTGAACACCTGGCCGGATCCTTTTTCTATATCCTTATGCAGACAGTGTATTTTATCAAAGCGTGAAGGAGAAAATTTGCCAAAAGGACTGCTGGAAGGAGTAGAAATACTCGGGGAAATAGTTTGTCACACTCCTGTACCAAATAATCTTCGGCACTCTTGCGATTCATCGAATCTCAGCTGAAAAATTAAAAAAGTCCTATTTTACTCAATGCTCCAAAAATATGTAAATGGCAAAGCAAAATTACCCGCATAGCTCGGACGCCGCACAGTGGCCGGTTTCGCTGATTTATCGTTGCAAAAATCGTAACTTTTGAACGGAAAGAGATTTTTGAAAAATTTCAAAGGGACGATAAAAAAGAATTTCTGTAGCTTTGAAATGGTAGGTCTACCGGGTCAAGTCGGCTGTCGAAGTGAAAAGTTTAATACCCTGAAAATGTTGCATGCAATAATAAAAACATATTTTTTTTTCATATTACTTACTTAATAGACTTAACATTTTTGGTGAATATTTGTTGGTTAATTCCTCAAGTAATCCGATTTGTCTGCGAGTTGAGATACGGGGATCAGAGGAGGCCGACAACATGTTGAAAAGGTCCGTGTTTTATTGAGGTCGAGATATTTTGCACGTGTTCGCATATCAATATCTTTTGTAGTCATTGTTTTTAGATTCCTGTGCTTCTTCTGACAACTCTCCCATCGATAAAAGTTGTCGTATTATCCGCTTACCATGATGCAATATTTTATAGCCAATTTGGTTTATGGTTTTCCTTAATCCCAGTCGCTTTGGTTTTATGACACTACGCGTGTTGAAAGGATGCAGGGCGCATTCCCATTCAGGATAAGTGTTTATTTTAGCACAATGTTGTAATATTGCGTTTAACATCAAATGCTAAACGAGTTTGCATATAACACCATGCTTTGATTTCACCTAAATATATAGATTATTCATGCATTTTAAAATGTTCAAGTCGCTCATACTCGCAAGACGCAGCTTTGCGCAAGACCACATAAATATATTTTTATTTAGAAATATGTATTTAAAAAAAAATTTCACTCTAGAAGCGTGGATGAGCGTGAATGTACTTTTCGCAGTCCATCAAAGTGGGAAAATAAGGTACAAAAGTAGTACTTCAGTAAAACGACAATAACTGAAAAATTTAAAAAAAAAAATAAAATTTTTTTATTCATTTTTCTACAGAATTGATGCATCTTTAAAAGCAAAAGACCAAATTGCAATCGGAATTTCCGTTTGGTTTTTATACGTTCCCAAACATATCATTGAAACCAAAAATAAAAAAAATTATCAGTTGGAAAAATTGTTCAACTTTGAACCACCACCACAACTATTAAATTAAATTAAAGCGGTCAAAAAAATCGACCATCAATTTTTGATTTTTGCAACGCTAAATTCGCCAAACCGGCCACTGTGCGCCGGACGAGCTTTTTAACTCTAAAGCTTGGTGTGGAGATACTTGCGAAAAGTGTTCGAAATCTTTGCACATTATTTCGTCGATAGCAAGTGCGAAATAGGGCGCTGATCTCCAGATGTTTTGCTTCAAAATTAACTTGGCGGGAAAATTTAAACTAATTAACAGCAAATAAATAGTTGTTTGCCTCAAACGCTTTATGTGCGGCAGTGAAGGCATCTAGGGTTCGACAGTGTTTGGTTAATCCTTATTATTTGTTGTTGGGGAAACAGTGCACCGTGACCAATCCTGGTCTATTGAGCCCCCCTACTGAGTTTACAACTCTCCAAGCAGCCCTGTTTCCTGCACAAAGGTCAGGATTTTCGTGGGTTCTAGGTTAGTGATGTTGTTTGTCCTCTTGGAGGCAAGGAGTGCTCCTAGGAACGCTGGTCCCCGGTGGAAAATGGCCTTTGTCCTCCAGAGAAGGTGGGTCGTGTTCCCGTTGGGGGAAGGGCATTACCCCTTTTCGTTCTCAAATTGTTCCTTACCGCAGGAGCTCGGTAAGGCCGTGGTGGGAATTTGCGCACTGCTGCGAGTTTCGCATCTCTAAAGAGGCCTGGACGCTCCCTGCCTCTTGTCAAACTTTCTCGCGATAGCGGTTGTAAGGATATCCTGCTTAAATTTATATGCGTAACTTTTCTACATGCTTGGAGGTCCTTTTCTTGGGGCTTCCAGATGGTCGACCACCGGCCAAGGCCCACCAGTGACAAGGATACTTAGAACAAGCGGTTGCCACTTGCCTGAGCAAACCGTTTCAGACTGAACTATTGGTTAACCGGGCGTCCAGAAGCGATTGACTCAGCACGGTGCCGAAATGACACCTTAGTCCGGGGCGGGATTCGGATGGTTTAATCCTATATGCAGTCGAGATCCAAGGGGGGCAGATGGAAAACCGAAATTAATCGAAAATGAATGACGGCTTTTCCGGCTCAACCAGTGACCTTTATTTGTAATGCGAATTTCAAATACTTTGCTCCAGTAAAAAGTCAAAATTATTTCTGTGTTGCTCTATGTTAACAGGACCACATTGACGTACGTGAGTGGGGGATATTTGAAGTCAAAGTACTGCAAGGACTTTGAAGAGCTCAAAGCATCTTCGTTATTATGTACTTATAATGTAACGGTTTAGATAAGGAGATGTCGTCTACGACTTAAGGCGACAAAGAAGTCTTAAGTCCGACAATTGGAAAGTTTTGCAGCTCATCCGTTCGAAATATGGTTTCGCCGTAGTTCAAAATTGATTTACTTTGGGCTGGGCCATCTCGTACGAGGAGCTAAGATTCTAGTGACATACGCACCCATTCCTTGTGCCGACAAGTTGGACAAAAACGACACGACTCCCACTTCACATCGCTGCTTCCTTGACCATCGCTTCCATTCTTGGTGTGCTTAGCACACCGACAGCGTAAGCTGTCTTTTAATAAAGCCCAATCCAAGATGCAATAGGCTTTTAAAAAAGAAAACAATTGTGAATTACACAATTAAACTCAATAAATGCTTTATCTTCCTTTCATAGGGCAGCACCTAATCTTTTCCAGATGATTTTGTTCAAGCACCTATATGTTATAGTGCTGTATATGGGTGAGCTTCCACAGCACTGGTTTCTCTTTTATTAAATTAATTAGTTCCACCTTCCCCTCCGCTGGAAAGTTGTCCATTTATTACTCATTTTAAAACACCGCGACACACACTTTTGTGGCGTGATTACGCAAAATATGCTTTACATATATTTCAAGCCTTCGAAATATTCACTCATTGCGTGACATGTTGACGTCGGATGGCAACGCTGTGACATCGATATGAACTCCAGACCGCTCTCATTAAGATGTCCGGATTTCGTTGTTAAGAGAAACTATTGTAAATCGTCAATATACGTTTATTTGTCGGGTGGGCTCAAGCAAGTTTGCGCAATATCTTTTTCTAAGGACAGTTATCTTGTCACTAGCTTGGCTATTCCCAAAATTAGGTGTGGATCTCTTTTAAGTTCTGCGTCCTTTTCGGGCTCCATTCAAAATAGCCAAATCTAATAATCTGGAATTGGAGTGGAGGACACTTGCAACTGTCAACTAAAACGACTAATCGCTGAAATTGAGGGTCTATAGCCGCGCACCGTCAAGAGATCGTGGATGAAACTAAAATTGAGGAAACCCAATTTTGTAAATGAAACCAAACTAAATAAAGCTGCTCCACACGGAATACCAAATTTTGGCCACTTGTCAAATATTTATGCGCCCGTCCAGTCGGCCCCTCCATCCACCGCAGGCTTCCGCAGGATATCAAATGTTTACACAAAATTAAGAAAATGCCGAAAATGCCAAGTTCAGTTTTGATGGGATAATGATTTCAAATCTCGACTGTGTCCAGAAGTAATGCGCCTCATTAGAGGCTCAGCCGGAGGCGGCGACCCTTCTACTTGTGGTCCCCAGAGTTTGTTTGCCTAATTTTCTACGTTGATTTTCTAGCCGCAAAACAAATGAAACGCTTGCTGCATATTAAGCATCTAATTTAATAAAAACCCAATCCGCCGCCACCACCCGACCACAGTGTCCCTGCTCGCATGGAGGGGTGGATGGGTTGGCTGGGTTGGCTGGGTTGGCTTAAGGCTTTCAGTTTGTTTAAATGCTTCATAATGAAAATCTGTGATATCTTCTCTCATTGTGTGTTGTGTTTGCGGCTTTGATTTGTCGACTACCGCGCCGTATGCTTTTTTTCAAGTGGTTGTTGATTGTCTGTCAATAAGAAGGACAAGTTCTCTGTTGTGTGTTGTTTGTGGGGGCGGCTTAGGATTACAACAGCCAGGCACGTTCCAGGAGCAGCACCAGATGAAGTTATTAGTGGTCGGGCTAAGCCTTTGATTGCCCTGGAAAAAAAAACAAACAATAAGAAAAGTTCACTTTAATTTGTTTATGACTTTTCCTCTCAGGCAAATTGCATTTTGGAAATTTTGTGGCAAAGTCCAAGATAAGTAGTCCAGAAATGAGGCACAGTGGATCGAGTGATGGGCAAAAATTGGAAACAATGTTTGATATATAGAGGAAACCTGGCGTCTAGCTAGGGTTCTAACAGGATTCTTCTAAGCCAAAGTATAAAGATCTAGAAAGAGGAGTCTTTGTCAAAAATTTCAATTTTCTACTTCAGGTTTGTGTCCAGGATTAACCACAGTTTCGTGTGTCCTTCAGGTGTCAATTTCGAATTGCCGCTCAAAAGTAGGCAACATATTATCAGCCTCTTTTCAACCACTGTGCTTACTCCAACCCCTGCTCTATGCGGCACGTTTCGCTTTCCGCGCCTTTTTTTTTTGGTTTGCTCCGTGGATGAGGAGTTTGTCACGGTGATTTATGCGCGAGAGGGTTGCCAGTCCAAATGAAGGGGGGAAAGGGTCGATGAATAGTCAAAAATACGACAACAACGTCGACAGAGAAGAAAGACGCACGAGAGGCAGCCAAAAAGCCAGTCAACCAGCCAGTGGCAGGCGTCAACAGGATGCGGAAGCTGCTGCCGCCGACAGGGATGGCTCTGGGGCAGCAGTGGCCATGAGTGGGTGGAGAATGAGATGACAGTGTCATTGGCAGCGACAGCGTCACTTTGCTCACTGCCACAAGCAGAGACAACCACCTCCCTCTGCCACGCCCAACAGCTACAATTGAAAATTTTATTTCATTTTTATGGCTTTTGGAAATTAAATTGTTGTCGTTTGGTTGGGCAGGCAGAGGGGGGTGGGGTGGACCACCGCATGCAAAATTAAGCAAATGCAGGCAAAGATTTGCATAGGGCCAGGAGAGGTGTGACTTGTTGTTGGCTTTGTTATTGTTATTGCCAAAATCACCCGCTGTGACCGCTGGCGGTTGCGGGGGCATTTAGTTTAACATTTGATTGCGGTACAGATTGCCCAGCAGTTAGTCCAAAGGGGGAGAAGAGGAGGAGGCGTCAACATGATCTATTGAGTGGCTGGGGGAGGGTGGGAGAGAAGACCGAAGCCAAGGTACTGGAGCAGTCGGTGCAAATTGTCAGTCTGGGGTGACTCTCAAACTGTCAGTGTGGTTCACAAACTTTTAGTCTCTGTGTGTTCATCTAAGTGCTTCTTAAACTGTAAAACTTACTCTTGATTTTACAACTGCGAGAAAACCCAAACTTAAGCTATTGGTGCAGTGTCAATTTAGCTATATCCCCCACCAGATGTAGCTATTTTGCAAGGTCAATAGCCGGAAACTGCTAAAGCTCTATTTACACGGCCTGATCACTCAGCTGAGCTTTAGTCTGATTTGCTGTCAGACCGCGTATGAGTAGACATAAAGCGATCAGATGAGCGATCAGACGAAATAGATCCGGTTCTATTTGGCCAGATCACTGAGCTGAGTGGCATCTATAGAATTGCAGTGTTACCTAATCGCAGTGTGCTAGTGTTGCCATTTTTTTGCCCATCTGGCAACGCCATACATACTAGATTGTCAGATCGCTTAATGACATACCGCGTTTGAAGCGTCAGTCCAAGCAGATTTTTACCATGAACAATACACCCAAAAAAAAGGTTAAAAATTAAGAGCTTTACTTTCAACAGAACAAGTCAATTGTAACACAAAATGCTTTTATAAAATTAAAAATTAAGCCCATTTCACATTGAATGGGACCGTAAATAAGCAAAATTGCCGTATTTACGCCACTGAAAATTCTAGGAGATACAAATGGCCTCTTCATGACGAAAAACCACCAGTTTGGTGCGGCGTTAGTGCGAAAACGGTCATATGGGCCGTTTTCTTCCAAAAGAAATGGCCATGCTGTTACCATCAACCAGGAGCGTTATCGCGACATGATGACCAATTTTGTGATGCCAATTATTTCGTCGAAAGCGTATGAGGACAGTTCTGGTTTCAACAAGACGGCGCTCCACCGCACACAAGTCGCATAACCATCGAGATTTTCTGAAGAAATTGTTTCGGGCCGTTTGATGTCGAAAAGTGGTGATTTGGACTGGCCACCGCGTTCGCCCCGATTTGACGCCGCCTGACTTCTTCTTGTGGGGATATTTGAAGTCAAAGGTTTACGTTAACAAGCCAAGGACCGTAGAGGAGCTCAAGGACAACATTCGTTAAGAAATAGCCGCTATTCCGGCCGAAATGTTGGCGAAACAATGAAAATTTAAAAAAACACAAAACACCAAAAAAACGAAAAAGGAGCCAATTTAAAAAAAACATTTTCAAAAAATTATTTTAAAACAAATCCCATTAATAACTTTGTGTTCTTCAACCGTTCTTTTACAAATGATTTTTAAAAAAATAACATTACAAAATAATAAAGTTAAACATGTATATAATATACCTACACAGAGAAAAAATCCGTTCGAATTGTAACGAAATCATGAACTTTTGTTGACGATAGTCTGCTAAGCACGCTTTTTCGATATTCATGAACATTCGTTCACATTATGCTATGAACATTTTGTTCTCACACATAAACGGTTAGGGCTTGTCTTATAAACATTATGTGCTCGTTTCAAGAACATTATGTTCACGCTTTGCCGCCGACTAAGAAGATCCAGAAAAAAAAATATTAACCATGAATGAATGTGGAGAAGTCTCCTCCTCCAGGTTGGTTTTTTTACTCGGGAAGGGCGGGGGAAGGAAGGAAGGGACGGACCACCAACCACACCCACACCCACCGCGTTCCAACAACCACAACCTTTTCTAAGCTGTAGCTAAATTTTATTAAGATTATTAATTTGAAAAATTTTCTTGCTTCACCTAGTCTGGGACTTGAACTCAGGACCTCGAAGAGACTGAACGAACGACGTCGTTTTAACTCACACGACCATCCAGCTCACGCGCGAGACAGCGACAAAATTACATTAAAAAATGAATGCTTAAGAATGAAGTGCTTAAGTAAGCATTGAGACTGTCCGGCAGCTCCAAGCCCTGTAGCCCAGCGGTAAGGCATTCGCTTAGCGCGCCGAAGTCGAGGTTTCAAATCCCCGTCGTGTCGTGTTTTTTTTTTTTTAATTTTATTTTTTTAAAGTATTTTTAACATTGTCTATATTTATGTACAATGCACTCTGGTCCTATGATATAAATAAATGTTAATAAGCATTGAAAACATAAATAAACTAAAATATTTATATTTTCATGAACACTTTTCGCATATGACGACCGTTCGGTTTTATGAACGGAAAAAAACAGACCAAAATCATGAACATTTGGTTACGATTTTAAAATCATTATTTTTTTCTTTGTAGAAAAATAAATTTTTTATCTATTTTCTATACCTTTTAACTTTTTATGTTGTTCCACTATCACATCCCTACTTCCAACATAATTCTTAAATCATTTAATGTTTCTTGGTATAATGAAAACACCTAAATCGAAATTCATTTAGTACTGCGCATCGTCCTAGGAAATGATGAAATGATTCGTCCTTCATCATGTTGCACCAGTTGCAGAGCCTTGATGTTGTTTGTTGATTGCTTTAAGGTTAGCAAATCAAATTTTTGAGAGTTTTTGTCGTTACAATATAGTGCTCCTTTCGTATATTCGAGATGTACTTGCTTTCTGGCTTTTAGGTAGTTCGTTATTAGTTCTTGTTTAAGCTTTTCTATAAGATTTTCGCATATTATTCTCTAATCCTCTCGTGTTGCATTGCTTAATAACTCGTCTCCGTAGTGTTCGATATGTCTCTGTTTGCCTTTTTTCCACGCAATGTTTCTTTCTTAAATTTAATTAGACAGAATATGAAGGAGTCTATTACTTCTGAATTTGTATAAAGTTTTTCCGACTTTGTATATATTAAAAACGATACTCTATTTTGTGAAAATTCACTTAAAAATGGTAAATGGGGTATCAAGGTAATCCGAAGGTTAAATGTCAAAACTTATTTTTTTAGGGAACATCGTTGCTTTTGAGCCGATTTATAAAAAAATTATGGCTGTTCGTTCTGTCGGATAGATAAATTTTAAGATATAACTTAAAAATTTGAAAATACTGACTGAAAGCGATAATCGTAAATTAGGGATGCCTTCAAGGCCAAATGTTATTAGCTAGCCGATAAATGTAAGACAGATTGCAAGTTGTTTGGCCAGAGCAAATAATAAAAATATTACTCAGCTATGTGAAAGTCCACCTTATACAAAGGAAAATGAGGGGCGAATCGTTATTTTTGTGATTTGGCGAAAAATATTAACTAAATCTTATGGCTTTTATAAGGTAAGAACGGTATTTTTTGTGAAAGTCTAGTAGCTAAATCAATTAAGGAGACGGCCAAGCCGAGTATAACTCTGCAACAAATGTTTGTAAAGAAAAACGTTGGGGTTCAAACTCCGGTGGAGTAATTTATGGAAGTCCGAACCGAACCTGAACCGGAGCAGAAGAATTTTTTCTTCCTGAACCCGAACCGGAACCGGAGCAAAAAAAAAGTAGAAAAGGGTTCGGTTCAAAAAACATGTTCCATTACATTTTTTCTATGCTATAAATGTCAAGTTTGGCATTTTCCAATATTTTGCAAGCCTTGGAATACAAAACAGCTTACAAAGAAACATTTTGCTTCATTCTATAATATTTAAATGGAACTAATAAATAAATACTTTAAAAATACTTTTTTACCCCAATTGTCATAGTGATTAGTGCTTCCAACTAAGTCCTGTACTTCTAGCACTATGAAAAAATATCACATACACAAAGACTTCTGCCAAATTGGCGTTGTCTGTTTCTGTCAGTTTTTGCACTTGTTCTGCCTTTGGAATTCCCGAACAGTCATAGCAATGGACTTATGATAGAACCGGGAGGTTCTTAAAACAGCTGTACAGTCGACCATCCTCTTTTGTGTCGTGTGTGTGTCTTGTTTTAAAATTCTAAATAAATAGACTTAACGGTTGCGCAGTCGACACCGCTTCTGTCAGAAATTAGTCAGCTGTTTGCTGTCACTTACGCTCTCTAAGTGCACTTGGGAATACGCCCGTCTCGCTCTAACTGTGATTTCCTTTACGGACAATAAGAATCTCAATGCGGACTATCGTTTATCACCACTCAAGATTGAGAGGCAGTGTACATTTTATCTCTAATACTCATTGCTCCATGATTTATTGACCTGGAGCCTGCTAAAACGTTCGACGATCCAAGCTCGAATATGATACTATCAAGCCTCCAAACTTCCATATATGAATAAAATGTTTAAGGGCCGATTTCTCATCTTCTTCATAGAGCCATATGTCACATAAACTAACTCAGATCTGACACATAGCAGCTATCTGGAAGAAGGGAAATTAGCACTAAGTTTGTTTCAATTTACGTACATGTTTGCTGAATTAGCGAAGAACAAAATTATTCCTGAACCCCGGTTCGAACCCGAACCTAGGTTCAGCGACCTTCTAAAACCGCTCCGTGAACCGGAACCCAAAAAGATTCGCGGGTTCGAGCCCGAGAGTGAACCCCCCCCGATTTTAAAGAAGATTTGCAGCCATTATTTATTAAATGGAAAAAATTTTCGAAAATATCAAAAGACGTAAATTGTTTTGTGAATTTACCAAGGAAAAATGTTACATTTACCAACGTTTTTTTTTGTGTGTGTAGATAACTTTAAAATGTTTGGCACTGAGCCATGTACAAGCTCAGAACAAGCAAAACTTGTCATTTTCATTGCGATATCTTAGTCCGTGTTTCTTCATATAGCTATTTACTCAGTCGCTGAAAATTCGTAAAAGCCCATTTAATTACATACATTGCTCTGACAATGCGCTGAGAAAATTATCAAAACTCATCGTCAGAGCGCGCACTGAGTAACCAATAATAAGCTGTGAGAATGAACATGGACCTGCCAACTCGTTTTGTTGACACAGCTGATAAATTGTCGCAGGAGGTCTTATTTTCTTGTTCTATTGACGGTCTGGGCTCTAATGTAATTCCTCAGTCGCTTCTTCCGCGATCGCTGACATCAGTCTGGTCACACCAAGCTTGGCAATGTCTGCCCACCTGGTGTCCCTCTATAGTCGAGGTTCGCCTGCTTGCCCACTCCATAGTGTCTAGCTGCGCCGATTTTAAAAATAAGCATGCTTCGCCATCACTGTTAACAATTGGCTAACCAGCACAGGCAAATTTGCTGTGTGCCCATAGGGCTCATACAGTTCGTCATAATTTACGAATGAACGAAAATCTCGACCAACTTTTCCTTAAAAATTTATGTGTTCAGCATACGAAACCTCCGATAGAATAACTATCGGTCAAAAACTGGACCATTGCCGCCTCAGTGCTACTGTGATTGTCCAAATATTATTTGCCTTTGCAGGACTGGGAGGAGGAGCCAATTGGATAATTATGTTCTTTTTAAGTCTCTCCTCAGAGTTTGCAATCCAAAAACCGATAGATTAAAAACAATAATTAAAACCCTGCCGCCGCGATGAAAGAAATGAGCTTTGACCTTGAGTCTTCCATTTAACAGCCAAGAAATTTTGATCCTGCAAAACTAGAGCTGCAAATGCAATTTTATGTAGATCAGCCCAAGGATAATGTCTGGTCTTAGCACAACATCGCCCCCATTTTCCACCACATTTTCCGACCTTGGGAGTGGATGTTCCAAAACAGAAAAATAGTTTTTAGATTTATTTACCAGATTGAGCTTATGAGCTTTTTATGAGTTATCTGAGATCTGTGCATTAATACGGACAGACATGGCTATATAGCGGCGTCTGATGCGAGTCCCAGGACAACTCGCCCTTTCATCAATGTTCAATCGATCTCCAACTGTAGCGCTCAATGATGTAAGGCGCCACTGAAAAGTAAATGTTGTATTTGCAAGCCGATCACACATAAAATTTTTAGAAAACACACAAACTGATTTAAAAAAAAACTTTGCCCAATAAATAACAACAAGACCAACTGACTTTTGAGCCGAGCAGCTAGTGCAAGTTGAACACAAAATGCCACAGAGGGCGCTGTTGTAGAAAGGAGAAATGAACTGTCCTTCTTCGAGTGCTTCTAAAACTGTAAGCGTACATAACTGCGCTTCTTTAACTGCTAGTTTCAGTTATTCTCTACTCTGGTCCTTTGCTTCTTTCTCCTCTTACTCTCTGGCAGAGCAATTAGCTTTGTGCCACACGTAGGCTAAGGCTTTGCCCCCGCCAGGAATCGGGTCAAGTGCTGCTCCAGTACCACCCCACCCCCACCCCCACCCCGTCCCACCCCAAGACAAGTGTGCCCATTAGGCAAAAAAGAAAATCAAGTGGAAGCAGCATGACAAACATGATGTGACTGAAAGTTTCATAAGAAACGGCCACGCCCACTCCTGGCCTAAGGATGACAATGCTCTCTCTCTCTGGTGGTGGTAGCCATGTCACATGTTTGCATTCAATTAGAAGTTTTCTGCCTTTTCCTTTTTTTTATGCCTTTGGCTTTTGTTTGCTGCCAGCTGAAAAGTGGAGCAGGTGCTCGCCTTGGTGGGTGGTCACTTGGACCTGACAGTCCATTGAACCACACCACACTGGGGCCCCGAATTGAGATATTAGTCGACGTCGCCGCCAATTTGATGAACACTCATTCATTATATACAAGGGCAGAGAGTTTCCCAGTGGCCAGTGGCCAGTGGCCAGTGCCCAGTTATTTTGCGGGCCTCGTCTGCAATTGTATTCAATTTAGTTAGAGGAGCCAAGTTGATGATCGGCGACCAAGTCAGGTCGGGTCTGGCCCGGCCTGGCTGATGAGATCTGTGTAAGTGCCTCCTCGTTGTTTGGTTGGCTGGCTGGTAAAGTAAAACGTCCCAGACACGAACCACGCCAAAATCGATATGACTCGATTAACGTGGTTGGATCGTCGACGTCGTCGGTGGTGCTGGTGGCTGGCGCTGGCTGTGCGGCCTCAAGCTGGTGTATGGTGGTGGCGCCAAGCGAGGGTAGCTTAAACACTCGAGCAGCTCAGCTCAAAGCAAATTTAAGCGTCGTGCGTGAGTTGAACAGAAAGAGCAGAAATGTATATTATAAAATGAGGATGATTAATCCCACACCTAAGGGGTTTTTTGGGGATTTTAAATTCGCACTATTTACACGGTTTTCTATTTACAAGATCGAAGAGATCTCCTTTATTTACAATATCTCTGGGATTCTCAATATACTGGTTTTTACTATACTGTCTACCTATCAATGTCTCGCTCTCGTCGTTTTCCATTTTACAGTGTCAATCAATTAATCGATGTCTAAAAAATACCTTAACTCTAAAATTTCGATATATTTGTTTATATTCAAAATATATCGGCAATTTTTAAATTATTCCAAAAGACTACAAAAATTTGGAATGGGAATCTAGTTTTCCTCTTAAAATTTATCTTGATTTTCGGATATTACCTACGGTTGTAACTTTTGCCTGCAAAATGATCTGAGATATTCCAAATTCGATTATATTCGTTTGTAAGTTCATATTATATTTCGTTATATTTTTATATTTCATATTTATTTATATTTATATATATTCTTATTTCGCGTGTTTGATTTTTCTCAGTTGCATTGATATGTGTACTATCCTAGAAGCTTTATAAAATCAGCAATTAATGCTTAGTGTGGCCAACAAAAATTCTAGAACGGCAAAAAGTCGGAAATTTAGTTTTTCGCGAATATCTTGGAAACGGAGACTAACATATGGCTTTGACATACCAACTCGTAATCAGCATGAGTACGCACGCAGGAAATTGTTTAGGATATTTCGGGAGACTTTTTACAGTAGATCAGTGTTATTTGTCTCTGTGAACATATCTTAAGCAATCCGGCTCGAATGGCCATAGCTACGTTTGATTAGAACTCGTATTGTGGTACTTTGAACTAGGTAATGCGATTCCAATGACCAATGCAACGTTTGAGTAGAGCATTTATTCCACATCTTTAAGTTAGAATATACTGAAAATCAAAGTAACAAAATCATCCGGCTCGAATGACCATGACAACGTTTGAGTAGAGCACTTGTTCTGCAACTGTAAACTAAGCAAGTATTTAACCTAAAACTTACTAAATCATTCAGCTTGAATAACTATGACAACCTTTGTTCTGCGCAAATATTAAAGACTAGCATATAACCCGTCGCGCTTCGCTGCGCCTTCAACAGTAAAGAATCAATAATAGATTTAGTTTAATGTTGATCGTAAAGAGTCAAATATTTAACGAATTTGAAAATATTTTTTAAATTTGTGTCCCCGTAGAGCCCAGAAATCGAATTTAACATTCATAGGCTGCTGGGTTTTCCCTCCAATTCCCACTCACTTCTGATTCACTTCCCAACCACTTACCACCCCATTCCACCCACTTCCTATCCATATCCCACCCACTTCCCACCCAGTTTCCACCCACTTCCCAAAAACACCCCACCCACTCACCATCCACTTTCCAACCACTTCCCTCCCATTTCGTAGTGAGCATCCCGGCGGTATTTCCATCACATTTATCACTACAAACCGAGTTTCAAGTCAATGGGTGAAACAATAGTTTTGTTGCATCTGGAATTTTCTGGAAATTTTCACGCCTGAAGGGTGGATTTTCAGACATTGCAAAATCACATTTCAAATTATTTTGTATTCTCCTTACAAACCGCGTATCAAGTCAATCTGTTGAAAAATAGTTTTTTGCATACAGAGTTTTGCAGGAATTTTCCGACCGTTGGGTCATATTTTCCAACACCTAAAATCACATCTCAATTTATTTCACTTACAACTTTTGCAAGCCGACTTTTAAGCCAATCGGATAAAAAAAGTTGTTTTTTGCGTGCTGAATTTTCCGGCCATTTTTCCCGTAGGCAGTTTTCCAAAAAACTGGTGCGCAGTTATTGTTGAATTTTTATATAGATCTTTGAAAATGAGTTTAAGTCGGATCGAATGATAAACAAAAAAGTTTCATACAACAGTTTTCCGTGAATTTTCCGACTTTGTGGAACGATTTTCCAAAATTTTAGAGTCACGCTGTTTCTATTTTATTTTGTGTAACTTTGAAAATGAGTTTGACCACCCATTTTCCACCCGGGGGTGTTGAATTTTCCGGAATATTGGTATGCAGTTATTGTTGAATTTTTTACGTAGATATTTGAAAATTAGTTTGAACCTGATCGGATGGTAAACAAAACATTTCATGCAACAGTTTTCCGCGAGATTTCCGACTTTGGGGGTATATTTTCCAAAATTTAAAAGTCACGCATTTTATAATCGCTGGGCACTAAACTTTCTCACATGTATCCTTGACCACTAACTTTCCATCCAGGTGGGGTGAATTTTCCGGAATATTGGTATGCATTTATTGTTGAATTCCGAATCAGATCCACTCCATTTCCGAATTCCAAAATCCGATTCTAGTACTCACTTTTAGCATAGGATAAAACTACTGTGAAAAGCTCAGTTTCCTATCGTTTATAGTTTAGGCCAGTGTCCGGCAAAACACACATGCTTATTTTGCCTTTGCATGTTCAGACACGTGAGAGCGCTCTCAGTTAGCACATGTTTGTTATTGCAAAAGAGAGCAGTGTACGCTCGTATAGTGTCTGTGTATCGACGCCGCTGCTACAGAGGATGGACGTCGCTACTTGTATACACAGAAAATTTAACGGTGCCGGACACTGGTTTAGGCTTTGCGGCAGTCACCAGTCAGTGAGTCAGTCAGGTGGAACTTTTTTATATTTATAAATATTACAATTCTATTCAAACAATTCAGGATTTATTTGAGCATTTTTATCTATATAATCCCTGTAGTACGGCTGGATCTAACGAATCCGCTAACGAATCGTTACTACCAGCTACCAGCCTAACCAGCAGCCATTTTATTTGCCTAACGAATTTTCTATGGGAATGTCCGCAAAACGTACCGTCGGTGCGACTCTGCATTACCAGTCGTTAGTGTAGTGATGGGTCGGTATACGCTGCATCACCAGTCGTCAGTGTAGTGATGGGAGCACACTCGCTAACGACAGGTGATGTATGCCGAAGCTCATTGGCTACATCTTCGAAGCACAATTGGTAAAGGACGAATTTATTTAGTTGATACAGAAACTTGCATAATTGAAACTTTTTTGACGAACGATCTGGTATCTGGGAAAGACCCGGTAAGCCAGGTGTAGTAGTCAGGGAAGTGGAAAGTCGCGTTAAGTTTTCGGCTGACGGCCAAGCCGGGGCACTCATTTTCAACTACCTCTTCATCTTACGCAATTAACATCACACAAATATCGCTTTGCGTCGGTCTTCCTCTACGTTAGTGTAAGATTCACTTGTGACCATCTCCAAAATCCATATTCTTCTAATGAATGTGCTGACAAATATGTTTTTAAATCGACTTTTCGATCGACTTCGTCGATTTAAGAAGGATTCCCTGCCAAAAAAGTCCTTCAACACAAGTAAGAAAGTCGGTCGAGCCCGACTGTAACTGGTGTAGCAGCTGAAAGCAGCGCTGCTGAATAATAGATGGAGCCACTACTTGCATAAAACAATGAGGGATTTTTCTTCTTTTGGTGATAGCTTGAGAATCGTTCATATGATCTATATCATTGGCAAATCGATACAAAATGCTAATTAATAAATATCTTTAGAAGGAACCAACAATCCATCTTCAAAACTGTGGGAGATATGATGATTTTTTATTTAAAAATTAAAAATAAACTCGGTCACCCTACAAGTATAAAAAGTATAAGTCTCATACATGTCAAACTTCTATCTCTTACAATCTCTGAGATCTTTGCGTTCATACGGACGGATATGGCTATCTTAACTTGGCTGTTGATGCTGAACGAGAATTATCCAACATTTTAAGAAATTATAAGAAATGTGTTGTTTTATCTTGTAGACAGTTTCGAGTTCACAGTTAAATTTTTTCCCATCCCGTCATAAAGGATCCAACCAAATTTTGTAGGCGCTCGAAAATTCTGGAATTATATCTTAATCCCTTCTCTCAAGTGGACCACATAGTGAATTTCAGGTCTAGCGATATTTTTCTGTCCAGCGCCCATTTTAGGTAAACATATACGGGGGTGCCACAGAAATCTCTGGAGATTGTGCCGACGGTTGGTTTGTAGATCTCTCGAAAAATTCGTTGGTGCCACAGAACTTGTAGAGGTTTCATTTTCTTATTAGAAAAGCTAGTAACGCACCAGATGTTCCAATTGAAGTTCCATCTCTGAAAACTGTCTCTCGCCAAAAACTCCCTTTTATTAGTCATGGGTTTATTTGATGTTTAACTGAAATTTTTAACTGAAATTTTTTGATTGTGTTATATGTTTTATGATGCATTTTTAAATTATAATTCAAATTGAAGTCATATAATGCAAAATTTCAAATTTTGTCCCTTAGCCCTTAATCCGCTGGCTGTCAAGTAGATGGCGACACCATCGACAGAGGGAGCTACTGAGGAGCTACACGGGAGGTTTGAAACCAACCAAAAAGAGATTCTGGGGCACCAAAGAATTGGAATTCGGTTGGAATTTGGTTGGAAGAGGTTTCTGTGGCACCTTCGATAAAGATTGTGGATTTCACAGCAGCATCAGCTCTACTTGCCCATAATTGGGAACCTATATGCCAAATCTTAAATCTCTAGGATAAACGGTCTTTGCTGTGGGTTGATAATCGCTCAGTCAGTCGGTACAAGAGATTTATATATAGATGGTGCTGCGTAATAACAATTGCATACGTTAAAGCAGGGCCGGCCAGTCCATAGCTACTGGTGGCCGAAGTCACTCGTGCTTATCACACAGACGCGAGCCGAACTTATGAGTGTGAGAGTCGTTGAGCACAGAAAAACAAGTGAAATGTCCTCTCCATTGGGGCGACCTTCTGTTAAAAAGCTAAAGCTCTCAATTGTGCAACCAATAATAGACAGCAAACACATCCTTAGACATCTGCTTTGAATGTAAAAATGATTGTGCTTAATACCCAAAACTTTATAAACCACCCAAAAATACCCAGGCACAGATACAGACCAAAAACTTGGACTGGGAGCGACCAGGGAAGGCAGCTACTTCTACTTGGCGTGGTCGCGTTCATCATTTTGGTGTCTTGTTTTGTGGGTTTCATTGCTGTTGCTGTTGTTGTTGTTGTTGCTGGTGCTTAAATAGCTGGGCGGAACTTGATGAGATGATGGGCAATTATCTGCGGGAGGTCTCCACACACAGAGACCAACAAAAACAAACAAAACAAAAAAAAGGCAACAAAGTACGAGTATGTCTTACAACCGGGCAATGCGATTTTTGTGGTTTGCGTTGCGCATGCGCGCCAGCTTCAGCGCCATCGCCATCAACGCCTCACACACACACACAGCCAAACCGAAAGCTCTCCGAGAGAGAAAGATACGCGTGCGCGCAGTAACCAAACAAAACGAAACGGAACGAGACAAGACGAGGCTGGAGCACCTCCAGGTTGTGGTAGCAGCAGCAGCAGCAGCAGCCGCGGCAGCCAATCATTGCCTCAAGGCCAATTTGGGGGGGAACCTGGTCTTGGGCATGCGTAGGAAATATTTGCGAAACACGACTTGGCCCAAAACCCATGGCGGCGGCGGCGTCGCCTCGCGTCGCATCGGTGGCGGCTCTGACGGCGGCTAACCAAACACGATGAGGCGTTGTTGGCGTCATGAAACTACAAGCAACTCCGTGGCGCAATTGACGATGGCGACGCCAGGGCGTCGATCTCCCCTGTTCGCCTTGAGTCTCTTTCGCTGACACGCTGGCATTCGATAATTGCTTTAGAAAGTATGCGCTTGGGATCTCTCTCTCGCTCTCTCTTAGAAATGTGTGCTTACTTATTACGGATTGGAGTGATACTTAAAACCAAGCTGCAATTAATTACACTGGAGTCTTAGTCCCAGTCCCAGTCCCCGAGTCCCGGCTAGCGCAGTGAGAAATGATTTCATTTTCCAGCCTCTGGCTAATTGGGCACAAAACGATTGGCGGGAGTTGGGGAGGGGGAAATGCGGTACGACACTAATCTGACTTGGGCTAACAGTTTGATGATTAAGGCATGTCCAGTCGTAACATTTCCACATAAGGAAAGCTCAAACTGGGGCTTCTTTGGAGATGTTTTCAGAATTGTTATAATTCAGCTGAGTATTCGAGGGTAACAAAAAGTTTTGTACGAACATTTTTGTGTCACGGTCGCCACGCGACTATTAAGTAAGCTTTAGGATCACTTTGTGTAGAGGAAAGCATTGTCGACAATTTTACAGGATCATCATTCGTCAAGCATTCTTAACCAGACCTAGAGATCAATTAGAATTCGCTGTGCCATAAAAAAACTTTTGTTTCAACCTCTTGATCGAATCTATAGTGCAAATATTTTTCCTGAAGTCACTTGGGGGAACCTTTGCATAAGCTTTCTGTTTGAATTACTAAGCCTGCTGATGGTCTTGCCCCTCTAACATGGTATTTAGAGTAAGCCTTCTGATTGAATCTTCTTAATTTGTATTTCTCTTGGAGACTTTGTTTCTTTTATTTAACTTTTGTTTTATTCAAACTATTTGATTTCTTCTTACTTTTTTACTACCTTCCTTCTCTCTTTCTTCTTCATTCTCTCCTTCATCCTTTCTCGCTCCCCTCTTGCTCCTCCCTTACTTCTTCGTTTTTTCTTCCTTCCTTTTATTTTCCTATTTACTTTCTTCCTTCTTCATGCCCTCCTTTTTCGTTCTTTGCCTCTCTCCTTTTTCTTCTTCCTTGTTTCTTCCTTCCTTACTTTTTTCTTCCATCATCCTTACTTCTTTCTTTCTTCCTTATTTCTTTCTTCTTCTTTCTTCTTTCTTCTTTTTCTTTTTCTTTCTTTCTTCTTTCTTTCTTCTTTCTTTTTCTTTCTTTTTTCTTCTTTCTTTCTTCTTTCTTCCTTCTTTTTCTTTTCTTCTTTTCTTTTCTTTCTTCCTTCTTTCTTTCTTTCTTCTTTCTTCCTTCTTTCTTCATTCTTTCTTCCTTCTATTTTATTTCTTTCTTCCTTTTATTCCTTTTTCCTTTCTTCTTCCTTTCTATTTTATTTCTTTCTTCCTTTTATCTTCCTTTTATCTTCCTTTTATCTTCCTTTTATCTTCCTTTTTCCTTTCTTCTTCCTTTATTCCTGATTCCTTCCTTCCTTATCCTACCTTTTTCCTTCTTTCTCCTTTTTGTCCTCTTTCCTTTCCTCCATCATGCATTCTTCCTTAATTCTTGCTTCTCCCTTTCTTCCTTCTTCTTTCCTTCTTTCTTTCTTCCTTCTTTTTTTCTTTCTTTCTTTCTTTCTTCTTCCTTCTTCCTTTCTTTCTTTCTTTCTTTCCTTTCTTCTTCTTTCTTTCTTTCTTCTTTTCTTCTTTCTTTCTTCCTTCTTCCTTCCTTTCTTCTTTTATTTCTTTCTTCTTTCTTCCTCTTTCTTTCTTCCTTTTTTCCTTCTCTTTTTCCTTTTCTTCCTTCTTTTCTTTCTTCCTTCTTCCTTCCTTCTTTCTTCCTTCTTTCTTTCCTTCTTCTTTCTTCTTCTTCTTTCTTCTTCTTTCTTTCTTCCTTCTTTCTTTCTTTCTTTCTTCTTTCTTCCTTCTTTCTTCTTTCTTCTTCTTCCTTCTTTCTTCCTTCTTTCTTCTTCCTTCTTCTTTCTTCCTCTTCCTTCTTTCTTTCTTTTCTTTTCTTCTTCTTCCTTCCTTCTTCTTTCTTCTTTCTTTCTTTCTTCTTCTTCCTTCTTTCTTTCTTCTTTTTCTTTTCTTTCTTCTTTCTTCCTTTCTTCCTTCCTTCTTCTTCTTTCTTCCTTTCTTCCTTCTTCTTCCTTCTTTCTTCCTTCTTTTCTTTCTTTCTTCCTTCTTTCTTCTTTCTTCTTCTTCTTTCTTTCTTCTTTCTTTCTTCTTTCTTTCTTTCTTCTTTCTTCTTCTTCCTTCTTTCTTTCTTCTTTCTTTCTTCCTTCTTCTTCTTCTTCTTTCCTTCTTTCTTTCTTTCTTCCTCCTTTTTCCATTCTTCTTCCTTTTATTCCTGTTTCCTTCATTCCTTATCCTATCTTTTTCTTCTTTCTTTCTTTTTTTCCTTCCTCCTTCATGCATTCTTCCTTAATTCTTGCTTCTCCCTTTCTTCCTTCTTCTTTCCTCCTTTCTTCCTTCTTTCTTCCTTCCTTCTTCTTTCTTTCATTTTTCACTCTAAATTCTTCTTTCTTTTTTTCTTCTTTTTCCTTTAGTCACTAAATAAAATAAATTATTCTTTTCTTCCTTCTTATTTCATTCGTCCTTCCTTCTTTCTAAATTTTTTCTTCTTTCTTCCTTTTTTCCTTTTTCCTTTCCTCCTTCATGCCTTCATCCTTTCTTCCCCCCGTCCTTTTACTTTCCTTTCTTCATTACTTCCCTCTTCGCTGCTTCCTTCTTCCCTCTTTGCATTCCTTCTCTTTCTTCGATCCATTCCTCCTTTCTTCCCCCTTCCTTCATTCTTCCTTCCCTCCTTCGTACGTTCTTTGCACGAAAAATCTTCAATTTCTATCTTCTTTCTGTCTTTGTCTAATATCCCTTACTCCTTTCTGTAGTTGCTTCACCTGCTCCTTTCTCTGTTTTGTGTTTTCTCGTCATTTCGCTTGGTGAATCATCCTACGATTCAGCGCAGTTCCTACAAATCGGATCCGCTCGAGCGGAGCAACTAATTGCTTACCGCAAATTAAGCATTGGCGATCTTTTGACCCGTCCTCCTTTTTGAGTGATATTTGTTTGGCTGGGATCGGTTGGTTGGTCGGCTTATCTCTGCACAGCATCTGTGCAGTGTGCATGGGGCACTTCAACTTAATTAGAGCACGTTCAACCAACAAACAACAGGCCCTTCAGGATGTCAACCCAAAAAGAAAGAAAACGAGAAAAAAAACACACTCAAACAAAACACACGAGAGAACGAGAAATGCAAACATGAACCAGAAATGGCGACTACTGGCTGCAGCCGGAAACTGCCGATTCATATGATGGCGTTGCTAGTGATGCATACATCCCCGTACAGAATAGGCTGGAGGAGCCACGTCCCTCGGCCATCCGTCACTTCAGTTACCTCAAGTGTGTGATTGCTATCAACAGCTTGATTTTAATTTTCGCAAAACAAAGGACGCGTATTTTTCCAACTGTTTTGCCAGAGTCCTTTTTGTGTGCTCCTGGCACTTCCTTTGCGGCGTGCAGCGAAGCGCATGAGTCGCCATAGTTCGTCAGCTAGCTGGAAAAATCATAGGGCCGAAAAGGATAAGGCAGAAGGAAATGTGTGCACAAAAGCGGCCCGAGGATAAGGATGAGCCCAAGGATAATTACTTTTGTGCAATTATGCGATTAGTTTATAGGCCAATAATTCTCTATGCACAATGCCAGAGCGAGAGGGGGAGAGCGGAGAGTCACTCAATCTCTCTGCTCTGCTCTGCTCGTTGATTTAATCAAAAGTCAGTGTCAAATCCATAAATAATTGACATCGGCGCAACTAACACACAAATCCCATCAAAATTGGATCCCACCACCACCTGACTGCTTCTCCGGGGAGGGGCAGGGGGGTGGTCGAGATTTGGCATGGCCATAAAATAAATGTTAACCATAAACCGTGACGAAATTCCCAACGAGACAAACAAATTATGAAATAAACGCAAGGAACTCAAGTTGCAGATGAAATCAGTTAGCCACCACCAGCAGCAGATGGATATCACTTGTAACCACAATTGCTTGAGATATATGAAAGTGATAGAGTGGCTCTGTCCACGTGAGGGAGGGATTGCCCCCCACACTTTGTGGGTGTCGGGTTGAGCTTAGGTGGCGCAGAATCTCCATCTGAACCTGACGCCAGGCACCTCGATTGGGAAGACAAGTGCTCCGCCTGCATACCACCCCAACTAGCTGACCACCCTCTGACCAACTTGGACCACGCTAGTCACATTTGTTCCCTTCGGCCACATCCCGCTTTTGGCATTGCATACGAAATGTAAATATTTAATTTTGAAACAGTGTAACTAAAGGGATTTGAAACGCGCGTGGCCGCCAGCCAGCAGTTGCGGGGGGTGAGGGAGGAAATCAACGGAACCCGCAGGATTCGCTACGGTCCATTCCCTGCCCTCGTTGTGACATGTGAAAAGTTGCTTGGCGCTTCCTTCTGCTTTTTTATTTGACTTCGCTTTGTCTTCGCTTTTGTGTTGTTTCTGGCTACTTTACAGCATTTTGCATGCCGCTTACAAGTTGCCTGCTGCCCACGCCAGGACACATAACAAATGACATGTGTTCGTGTCCTGGCTACTGGATCTGCTTCTTGTTTTTTCCCCCTCCCCCCGTCTTTTATGGCAAAATAATATCGAGATAAGCCCAGGCATTACGCAAAGCCAGCTGCGGGCTTGTGTCCAGGTCCCCGGGGCGTGCTTGCTTGGACCTCACCATAGGTGGGCGGAATATTTGGTTCTCCTTTTCTTTTTTTTTTTTTGATTTTAAATTGCTCAACTTTTTAATCGATTGATTGCTGCGTGTTTAGTTTAGTTTTTTGTTTTTTTTTTTTTTCGTTTTCGGACTATGCGGGGCTTAGGGTAGGGCGTGGGGTGTGGTAGGGTTGGGGTGTGCCTGTTGCCCGGATAAGATCAAATGGCAAATTGGCTTCGAGTGGCTGGAGCAAAAGTTCAACACGGACACAAAAAAAAAAACACCGATTTAGAGGGTCATTTTACTTCGAGGAACTATTTTGAGTGTGCTTTCGTTTTCTGAAAGGGAAATTGGTGTGGCCAAAGCCGAGCTTCGCTCATTCTCTGGGCTAAGAACAGGAAAATAGGAAACAGTTTTGAAAAGGTTTTTCTATCTACTTACTTCTTCCTTCCTTCTTCCATTTCCCACTTCTTCCTTCCTTCTTCTTTTCTTCCTTTTTATTCCTTCCTTCCTTCTTCCTTCCTTCACTTCCTTTCTTCTTCTTTCTTCCTTCCTTCTTTCTTCCTTCCTTCTTCTTTCTTCCCTTCCTTTCTTCCTTCCTTCTTTCCTTCCTTCCTTCCTTCCTTATCTTCTTCCTTCCTTCCTTTCCTTCCTTCCTTCCTTCCTTTCTTCCTTCCTTCCTTCCTTCCTTTCTTCCTTCCTTCCTTTCTTCCTTCCTTCCTTCCTTCCTTCCTTTCTTCCTTCCTTCTTTCCTTCCTTCCTTCCTTCCTTCCTTCTTCCTTCCTTCCTTCCTTCCTTCCTTCTTCCTTCCTTCCTTCCTTCCTTCCTTCCTTCCTTCCTTCTTCCTTCCTTCCTTCCTTCCTTCCTTCTTCCTTCCTTCCTTCCTTCTTCTTCTTCCTTCCTTCTTCCTTCCTTCTTCCTTCCTTCCTTCCTTCCTTCCTTCCTTCCTTCCTTTCTTCCTTCCTTCCTTCTTCCTTCCTTCCTTCCTTCCTTCCTTCCTTCCTTCCTTCCTTCTTTCCTTCCTTCCTTCTTCCTTCCTTCTTCCTTCCTTCCTTCCTTCCTTCCTTCCTTCCTTCCTTCCTTCCTTCTTCCTTCCTTCCTTCCTTCTTCCTTCCTTCCTTCCTTCCTTCTTCCTTCCTTCCTTCCTTCCTTCCCTTCCTTCCTTCCTTCTTCCTTCCTTCTTCCTTCTTCCTTCCTTCCTTCCTTCTTCCTTCCTTCCTTCCTTCCTTCCTTCCTTCCTTCCTTCCTTCCTTCCTTCCTTCCCTTCTTTCTTCCTTCCTTCCTTCCTTCCTTCCTTCTTCCTTCCTTCCTTCCTTCCTTCTTCTTCCTTCCTTCCTTCTTCCTTCCTTCCTTCCTTCTTCCTTCCTTCTTTCCTTCCTTCTTCCTTCCTTCTTCCTTCCTTCTTCCTTCCTTCCTTCCTTCCTTCCTTCCTTCCTTCCTTCCTTCTTCTTCCTTCCTTCCTTCCTTCCTTCCTTCTTCTTCCTTCTTCCTTCCTTCTTCCTTCCTTTCCTTCCTTCCTTCCTTTCCTTCTTTCCTTCCTTCTTCTTCCTTCCTTCCTTCCTTCCTTCCTTCTTCCTTCCTTCCTTCCTTCCTTCCTTCCTTCTTCCTTCCTTCCTTCTTCCTTCCTTCTTCCTTCCTTCTTCCTTCCTTCTTCCTTCCTTTCTTCCTTCCTTCCTTCCTTCTTCCTTCCTTCTTCCTTCCTTCTTTCTTCCTTCCTTCTTCCTTCCTTCCTTCCTTCCTTCTTCCTTCTTCTTCCTTCCTTCTTCTTCCTTCCTTCTTCCTTCTTTCTTCTTTCCTTCCTTCCTTTCTTCTTCCTTCCTTCTTTCCTTCTTCCTTCCTTCTTCCTTCCTTCTTTCCTTCCTTCTTTCTTCCTTCCTTCCTTCTTCTTCCTTCCTTCTTTCTTCCTTCCTTCCTTCCTTCCTTCTTTCCTTCCTTCCTTCTTCCTTCCTTCTTCCTTCCTTCCTTCCTTCCTTCCTTCCTTCTTCCTTCCTTCCTTCCTTCTTCCTTCTTCCTTCCTTCCTTTCTTCCTTCCTTCCTTCCTTCTTCCTTCCTTCTTCCTTTCTTCTTCCTTCCTTCCTTCCTTCCTTCTTCCTTTCTTCCTTCCTTCCTTCCTTTCTTCCTTCCTTCCTTCTTCCTTCCTTCTTCTTCCTTCCTTCTTCCTTCCTTCTCCTTCCTTCCTTCCTTCCTTCCTTCTTCTTTCTTCCTTCCTTCTTCCTTCCTTCCTTCCTTCTTCCTTCCTTCCTTCCTTCCTTCCTTCTTCTTCCTTCCTTCCTTCCTTCCTTCCTTCCTTCCTTCCTTCCTTCTTCCTTCCTTCCTTCCTCCTTCCTTCTTCCTTCCTTCTTCCTTCCTTCTTCCTTCTTCCTTCCTTCCTTCCTTCCTTCTTCCTTCCTTCCTTCCTTTCTTCCTTCTTCCTTCCTTCTTCCTTCCTTCTTCCTTTCTTCTCTTCTTCCTTCCTTCTTTCCTTCCTTCTTCCTTCCTTCTTCCTTCTTCCTCTTTTCCTTCCTTCCTTCCTTCCTTCTTTCCTTCTTCTTCTTCCTTCTTCCTTCCTCTTCTTCCTTCCTTCTTCCAGTTCCTTCTGCCTTCCTGCCTTACTTCCTTCGTGCTCCGCCTGCCTTCTTCCTTGGCGGCTATTTGATTTACGGCGGCAAGTGCCGTCACATACATACGAGGGAAAGAAGTTTTTTGAAAAAGGGGGGGGGGGGTGGAGTTCTGTTTGGTTATTGACACATAACTGCCTGCTTCGGCTTTCTGATCAAACGGGTCGGCGGTCGCTTCAATACCTAACAGCAACAAGGAACGACTCCGACTCCGACTCTCGACTCAGCTTTAAAACAAAAGCGCGTTGGCAGCCAAACAGAAAAATACATAAAAGAGAAACGACCCAGCGACAGCGACGGGGCAATCCTTAAGTCGTGTTCTTTTCATGTCCTTTTGCATTTAAGTGTGCACTCGTTCGATTTTAGTTTTGGTGGATTGGATCGTCTTTATTTTAGCGAAAGCGCCAGCCTGGGACCCCGACGTCCCGATGTCCGCAAGTTATTCAAGTGGCGCCAGTCAAACATTTTTTTGTGGTACTCCAACAAGAAGCAGCCCAAACCCAGCAGCAGCCAACAATGAAGAGATGCTGTCGGTGTGTGTGTGTGTGTGTGAGTGTGTGTGAGTTTTTTTTTGTACTTAGTAGGTAGGTCAGTGGCTCTCAAACTGCCTGCTGTGGGTGGGGAGGGAAGAGCAGGAGGGTGACAAATGAAAAGTCACCCACAGCTACACTCTGAAAAATAAATGAAAGGAATAGTCCGCTAATTACAAAATTCTCATACTAAGAACGAAAATACTAGATCTTAGATCTTTCTCTCTAACACTTACACTTGAAATATTTCAAGAACAAATCAACCTTTTTATCTCAGTGTACACCAGCCGGGAGTGGGGGTGGAGCAGCAGCATCAGATTAGCTGACAATTTGGTGTCACTTCTCGGCCAGGCAGGACGTCTGCAGCGGATGTTTCAATTCGCAAGTTGTGCTTCCTTCCGATCACGTGGCCCAAACGCCAACTGCAGCCGTTTGCTTCCGTTCAGCCGATAGCTTCCGTCCGTTCATCCACTCGCCCCGCACCCTCCGCACCACCCGCCGCACACCCCGCACACCCCGCACGGCCGCGTGACAATTACTCATGAATACTCGTCCGCATTTTGCGCCTGATACTGGGCCGACATTTGCGTTTTATTTATGGTTTTATTTGTGGCAAACACAAAAGGACGCATCTATCTCATCTATGTGGATGTGTGTGTGTGCGCGTGTGTGTGCTTGTATGTGCGCCATAACCATAAAGTCAATTTATTTATTAAGTTTTTATCGCAAACGTCTCGAATTGAAGGAATTCTTTTTTGGCTCTTCGCTGGCAACAATGAAACCAAAAATAACATTTCGCCGTTGTCCTTCTCCAGGGGGGTAAAATGATGCTGGGCCATTACTTAGTTGCTCCTGTACATTTGATAGAATCAGTGTGTGTGTGTGCATGTGTGTGTGTTCGCCCAGATTCAAGGACAAGGGAAACTTCACTTTAGTTCAAGATTAAATTACAAAACATTAGAGCAACTCTTAGATGAGTGTTTCCATTCAATTTAGATTAAAGTTCAACTAGAGACGGGGCTTTAGCTAAACCTAAAAGAACGTCCGAGCTGAGAAGTTAAATAAAAGCAAACATAAATAATTAAAGTTCTATCATTTGGGTCAATATTTCATCATATTTGGAAAATAAATCGTTTTTTATACCCCTGCAGAGGGTAAATTAAAACTGTCCAGATGTTTGTATCGCATAGAAGGAAGCTTCTCTGACCACATAAAGTATATATATTCCTGATCAGCATGACGAGCAGAGTTCATATCTCCTCCAGCAAATACTAACTAAACGCTGCACATTTGTCGGAACCGGCCGGCAGATGACTATAGCATATAGGATATTACTCAAAAATTGTGTTTTTCAATTGTAGTTATTTGTATAGGGCAGTTAATTATTTGTTTGAAGTTAGGATACGTGTTTGTATTCTAGATGGTTCTAGTTTAGTTTTTATCCAAAGGTAAGTATCTATACTTTGTTCAGGTGAGATGTATTTATAAGAGTGAGTTAAAAGTGAAGCTGAGATCAAATTTAAGGCAATTATCTCAGTATAAGCAAGATCCTTCGGTCAGCAAGGCTTGGGTGATTGAGTCCTGAGTTCTGAGGAGGGTGAGATTTTTGGGTGGGAGTACTTTGCAGGTAGGGTGTATTGTATGAAAAGAGATGTATCGTGCGAGTAAAAAGTGACTGTAGTTTGGGACATTTGCTATGTGGGTTTTGCAGCTATTCCGTTATACGCCGTCGCTATAGGAGCTAAATTGTTATGAATTGAAAGTGTGTTGGCGTTGAGGGATTTTGGTTTTAATGTACGTGAGTTTATAATAATAATTCGTGTTGTAGTAGGACGTAGGCGTAAAGATAGGGTTCGATATCTTCCAGGGATTTGATCGTTGTGTTTGTAACGTGTGGAAAAAATGATTGACCATCAGAAAGATTTGAGGATTGAGCGTTCTTTATGCAGTAGGCCAATGCAGAGGAAAGCCGGTCGGTCGAAGAAGCATTTCTAGTGAGAAAACATTTTTTGTTTTCAATGGTAGCGTCTTTATACTTTTCAGATATGAATGTTATTTGTTTTTAAAGAATTTGATCAAAATCGAATGAATATATCGTATAGCTGTATAACAAAATGGCAGCATAGATCATGCTCCAAGAGCTTCTGGGCAATAGCCAGAAAGCTGAATGGTAGCGCTGCGTCGAATGGTATTAAAGCAAGCCCACAATTGCTAGCAATACATGGAAAGCTTCCTCCAAGTACCTTGTGAATCGGAAATCAGCTTCGCACTCATATTGATAATAAATGAAGAACTTGATGCTCAAATTACCAGATCAAAAAATCCTTGTGGCATTACGTAGCGCTAAGGACAATAAAGCCCCAGGGATAAACAGAATACCAGGGGATTTTTTTAAAAACTCATCAGATAACTTTACAGAGCAACTATCCATAGTCTACAATACCATCCTTGATGAAGTTCCATTACTTCACTCTACCAACACTAACCTCTTAGAGGTTACCTCATTAGTTATCAAACCCAGAGTCGCAAAACCGAATGACACAGCTGTCATATACAAACGAACAATAACCCAAAGTCACAAGTTACAAGAAATCTCTACAGTTAACTGTGTATTCCAAATGCCAATAGCCTTCACGCATGCCTAAGTCTGTCTATTCTCTTTCTTTTCGAGCTAAGGTGTTGTTGTGGCAAATTCGAACACAACAACAATGCTATGTATATTATGCGTCGTCAGCGTACGTAAGCGATCTGTCTCGCTTGCAGTAGCACGGGCTACCCCTGAAGTAGCGAGAGACGCGATTGGGAAATTTGCAATGCGATGCCATTCCATGGCACACGCGGACCATCTGGAACTCAAATCCCACTGCAGTATGCTAGTTAAGCAATTTCTCTTCAGTAACCTCGTGACTGACCACGCGAAACCCACGCTCCAGCAGGCAAGATGTCCGGATCTTTATGCCAATGATTAGAGAGCTGAAGCTCAAAATGTGAAGGAAGAAATTCACAGGCAAACAATGACGCCATTAACAGATTCAAGAATAACATTGTAAACTGCCCAACTCAGATCAGGGTACTGGTACTCATGCTCCCAAATAGCTACCTAGCTAGAATTAACCCAGAGATGATAAATAAGTGCCCTGACTGTAAAGGAAGCCCACATGACACCGCCATCTGTTTAACTACTTATCTACTAGCAGCCCTCTAGTATTTTTAACACAAATCGAAGAAGTAAAGTTAACAATTACCATATATAAACTCATTCGCGAATCGGTGGAGCTTTCGATCTTCACCATCTATATATGTACATATGTATGTATTTACACTTGTTAATGGATTTTAAACTTATATTTACCGGTTTTCTGGTCTATTTTTTCTACACCTTCTATTTGCCTGCATTCATGACAATCTAAGCTCCTATAAGAATCGTTAAAATTCTGTGATTTTTTTAAAGCCGATTGACCTACAGCTTTTAATTACCCGTTTTCAATTGCCAGTTATTACTCCTATTTACCCGTCTTCACTGTTATCTAAACTCATTATTATATTTTGCAAACTTTCGAGTTTATTCGTAATAATATAAACTTATATATTTATATATATTATACTATTATATTCTGGGCAATAGCCAGAAAGCTTCGAATGCTATTAAAGCAAGCCCACAATTGCTAGCAACACATTTCAAAGCTCTCCTCCAAGTACCTTGGGAATCGGAAATCAGCTTTGCACTCTCATTGATAATAAATGAAGAACTTGATGCTCAAATTACCAGATCAGAAATCCTCGTGGCATTACGTAGCGCTAAGGACAACAAAGCCCCAGGGATAGACAGAATACCAGCGGAATTTCTTAAAAACTCATCAGACACTTTCATAGAGCAACTATCCATAGTCTACAATACCATCCTTGATGAAGGAATATCGCCAACAAACTCTCTCTCCAATATCATCTTCCCAATTTTCAAAAAAGGAGACCCCACCAAAGCAAGTAACTATAGAGGAATTCTTTCCTGAATAGCACACAAAAAGTATTCGCTTCTATTCTGTTAAACAGATTAACGACTTGGGCCAATATACATCACATTTTAAGCGAGTATCAGTTGGGTTTTCGTAAAGGACCCTCAACGGTCGACAGTATTTTTGTGTTAACCGCCATGGGTACCGGCGGCGAAAGAAAAAAATGTATATATTCTTCATAGACTTTAAGGCCGCGTTTGACACAATTGATCGAAGAGCTCTATTTCTAAAGCTCAGCAACTGCGGAATTTCGACTAAAATACTCAACGCAATTAAGGGTATGTACACAGATAACAAAGCAGCAGTTTGGGATGGCAAGCAAAGATCGGAATTTTTTGATACCAGCGTGGGCAAAACAAGGTTGCCTTTTAAGCCCCTTCCTGTTTTCAATTTTGTGGACGACATCACCACTGTTCTACCAGGAGGTGTGACTATCGGAACAGAAGTTGTAAAAGTCCTCATGTATGCAGATGACATGGTGCTGCTGGCGGACTCCCCAAAAAATTGCAAAACATAGACTGCAAAGACTATGGAATCTTCGGATTAACCCCGAGAAATCAAAGGTCTTGGTGATTAAGGATACGAGAGGATGCCCCTCGACTAGTGAAACGTGGTCCATAAATGGTTGCCCAATTGAAAATGTTAGGGAATATAAGTACCTGGGAGTACTGCCAACGCCAAATATGACTTTCGAAAAGCACGTATTACAACGACTCCACGACTCCAAGGTAGCGATAAATACCACATGGAATGCCTTTTTTGCAAAGAAGGTTGCAAAGTGCAGTACAAAATATAAGCTCTTCGAGGCCACAGCGACTACGTGGAAAGACTTGTACCCTCTTTCCTGAAAAGGATTTTCAAATGGCCAAGGAACACGCCACACTACGCCATTTACCTTGAAACCGGCCTAGCTCCGCTTTATATAAAGACGTTAGAAATGCATTTTTAAAACCTCAGCCCTCATAGACTCCCAAAAAATGTAGCAATGCATCTCTTGCATAGTAGATCGCAATTCTTGGATAATTTGGACAGCCTAGCGCATCAAGTCGGCGTACCAAAGATATTTTTGGAAGACCCAAACTCTTGGAATGACAAGCACAAACAGATACTGGAAGGCCTGGCCGGAATTGCCAAAATTTTGTCATAAAGTCAAAAAGTAAATGTTGGAATATTGGAAAAAAGCTTAATTCCTCTGAAAGAGTATAGAACCATGAACTCTAATTGCTGGTTCAAAACATTTTTTTGTGCATCCCTGGAATTTTGGCACGGCCCTGAAAATAAGTTTTTTTTCAACCAAAATTTTATTGCTCCGGTGCCACGGCACGACCTGTTCTTTCAAAATTAAAAACAGCTATAAATGTATAGAGCAATTAATGTTTTGAAATGCCAAAATGTTGCAAAAGGCATGTAAATTACAAGAAAATAAAGAAATTGGGTGCTTTTTTATGTTGTGCCTTTGTTTTTATGTGAGGTTGCTGTGGTATTTTTTTAGGCGAATCTAACCTAAATGTCACTTGTTCCGTGGAGTAAAAGTGGGCAGCTCCTCGTTGCTTCTCGCAACTAAAGATGCAATTGTGTCCATTAAAATGTATATGACTTGGTGTAATTAATACATTTTGCTCGTTTTTGCTCGTTTTCGAAATATTTGATATTGTTGCAGACGGGAACAGTGTATTTTATTATTTTTGGCTAATTTTGCAAAAAAAAAATATTAAGAAAATCGAGCAATCCCGACTGTAATATACTCTGTACCTGCGACGGAGAATGCTTAGAGTGTATTTTGCTGCTGCAGCAACACCAGAACGCAACGGAGCTGCAGCGCTGCGACATCGAAATTTCTTTTGCTTATAACTTTACTATCGATTGTCCGATCTTTACCATTCCTTTGGCAGATTGATAAGTAATGTTGATTACTAAATATGTCTAAAAGGTTCGAACCATATATCTTCAAAATTGTGGGAGATATGACGTTTTTTCAAAATTGCGGGGGCGGGAGGGGGCGTGGCAAAAATTGAAAATAAATTTAATCTGCCTGTGAGTATAAGAACTTTATGTCCCTTACATGTCAAACCTCTATCTTTTACCATCTCTGAGGTCTGTGCGCTCATAGGGACAGAGTTGGAAGGGGCGGTACTAGTGGGCGTGGTCGGACCGGTCCAAAAATTTTGCTCGTTTCTTATTTGTGCCATTGTTACTATTGAATGTCTCCCTTAAATGGCCGCCTCTCGGCGTTGATGGCGGCATGTGGCCCCCGCGTAGCACCTTCTCCCGATTTCGCCAACATTTCGCCGGCCGGAATAGCGGCCATTTCTTCACGAATGTTGTCTTTGAGCTCTTCTACGGTCCTTGGCGTGTTAACGTAAACCTTTGACTTCAAATATCCCCACAAGAAGAAGTCAGGCGGCGTCAAATCGGGCGAACGCGGTGGCCAGTCCAAATCACCAATTTTCGACATCAAACGGCCCGGAAACAATTTCTTCAGAAAATCGATTGTTATGCGACTTGTGTGCGGTGGAGCGCCGTCTTGTTGAAACCAGAACTGCCTCATACGCTCGACGAATAATTGGCATCACAAAATTGGTCAACATGTCGCGATAACGCCCCTGGTTGATGGTAACAGCGAGGCCATTTTATTTTAAAAGAAAACGGCCCAATGACCGTTTTCGCACTAACGCCGCACCAAACTGTGACTTTTTCGTCATGACGGGGCACCTCTTGAATCTCCTGAGATTTTCAAAACCTAAATACGGCAATTTTGCTTATTTACGGTCCCATTCAATGTGAAATGGGCTTAATTTTTTAATTTTTGCGGCGCGTTGAGCTTGTGAAATTGACTTGTTCTGTTGAATGTAAATTTCAACTATTTCCGGAGCGCTCGCGTGGCGTGTATTGTTCCATGGTAAAATCTGCTTGGACTGACGCTTCAAACACGGTATGTCATTAAGCGACCCCTGTCAATGGTCCGTCCAATAGGAACACTGATTGCCATGGCATAGACCAAATAAAGACTACTATTATACACAATTGAAATTTAGAAAATCAGTTAAAAATATAAAAACGAGAAAGGCAAAGCTAACTTCGTCTGTACCGAAGTTTTTGATACATGAAATAGCTTGTCTCAACGGTTAGCGACTTCGACCAAACTTCGCAAATCACTAAAAAACATTAAAGCACCTTAACAATAACAAACCAGGTTTTCTCACTAAAACCCATTTTTCGAACGAACATTTGTATGGCAGCTACAAGAAGTTACCGATCCGGCGGTCCGGTCGCGACATATTAGCAGCGTGCAGTAAAAGACTCTGTGCAAAGTTTCAGCTCGATAGCTCCAAAACTGGGGACTAGTTCGCGTAGAAACAGACAGACGGCAGACAGACGGACGGACAGACGGACGGCGGACCGACGGCAGCATCGCTCCACCTGCTGATCAGAATATATTATACTTTATGTGGTCGGAGATGATTCCTTCCTTAGTTTACACTTTTCAAGTTTAGTTTTATAAACAAAGAAAAACTATGCTCCTACTGGGACTTGATCCACGGCCTCCACGTTTTCTAAGCGAACAAGACGTCCACTCGACCATCCGGTCTTGTCAGCCGGCAAAATACCAACTGCGTCTATTCTTAAATATGGTTTCGCAGCGACTTCGAGTTCAAGTCCCAGCAAGGTAATTAATACAAGTGAGAAAGTCGGTCAAGCCCGACTATATTTATACTGTGGACCTAGAGTAGGAACTAAATGCAGTGCTGCTGCTGCGCTCAATTCTAAGTTTCTCTCTCTCCCCCTCTCTCTCTCTCTCTCTCTTTAAGATTGTGCGTTGGTTGTGAGAGGGTGGGAGGGGGGGCCGGGGGGGGTAATTCACTTATTTGATCATAACTTGAGAACCGCTCATCCGATCTTTATCATTTCTTTGGCAAATAGATAGATATTACTAATAACTAACAATCTCTAAAAGGTACGAATCATCTATCTACAAAACTGTGGGAGATATGACGTTTTTCCAAATTGCGGGGGCGGGAGGGGCGTGGCAAAAATTGAAAATAAACTTGATCTGCCTGCAAGTATAAGAAACATTTGTCCCATACATGTCAAACCTCTATCTCTTACCATCTCGGAGATCTGATTGTTCATACGGACGGACAGACGGACGGACAGACGGACATGGCTTTATCGACTCGGCTGTTGATGCTGATCAAGAACATATATACTTTATAGGGTCGGAAATGATTCCTTCTCCCTGTTACATACTTTTGCACAAACTTAACATACTCTATGTACCTTCGGTACAGAGTATAAAAATTGTTATCTAATATGTGGCTATCTCAAAATCAATCACAGCTTTGAAAAAGACCGCGGTCTTGGTCGTTTCTCTCACTGCACTACACACACTACAAATAAATTTCCACTACTACACTTGGCTTCCCGGGTCGTCCCCAGATACCAGATCGATCGGTTAAGCATCATCGGCGCTGCGCAGTGGCTTTACAAGAAATCCTTTTTTTTTTTTAAGACGAACCATTTATAAATCAATTTCTGTAGAGTAGGGCTAGACTCAAGTAGTTGACTAAATGTATCCCTAGACTTCAGAACTCAAGAGTCAAGTATTCCTTCGCCGAAGATCAACAATATTCTGTGCTTCCGCAGAGAAAGATAGTTTTGAGATCTAGGATTATTTCGGTATGGTAGATAGTAGTACTGGATCATTGGATATTCAAAACGATATTTTAAAAAAGAAGAAAAAAAATTTTATTGACGTATCTCCGGAACGAAAATGTAAGTTGACTAAGTGTTGAAAAATATGGATCTTTCTGTGATATTTGAAGTATAATTTACGGGATTTTTTTGTCCGTGTATTGGGCATTTTCCGATGTTTTCCTGCCAATTGCATAGAGTGCAGTTTGTATCAGTTCGCTTAAGAGTTTGCAAGTTCGCATGAAGATTAAACGGACCTGTCTTGTGGTAAATGCCTCGTTAAAATAGTTTCTCTCTCCAAGATCGTAGTTAAGTGCTTTATAAATTTTCCTTTCGGCGCTTCTATCTGATTCTTGGATAAATGCATTCATTTTCATTAAGGTTTTTTCCCGTCCAGAGTCTGCACAATGAACAGTCCTCGAGATTCAGCAATGCATCATGGGTAGCTGCTAAGTTTTCCCACTAATGAAAGCACTGCTCTTATCGTTGCAAATAAGTATTGCTAAAATCTTCGGTTGCCGGCATGCTCAACCTTTGGGATGTAGCTGAAGAGCTGGTCTGCAGTAAATAGATGCAGCGGTGCTAGTCCCCTCTCTGAACACAACATTCTATTTGGGGTGTCTTGGGGCAGGTGGAAAAGTTTCTTTATAAAATATCTGAGCAGATTTTAGACTTCCTTATAAAGAGTTCGGTTCCGTGGCACATGATCGACCATAACGCAGCGCAAAGTAGCTTCAACTTTGTGCTTATGGGTACGTCTCGTTAGCTGAGCAGGCATTTCCAGGTGCAGTTAATATCTGTTTGCGCGTTCTTCAGCTTTAAGTGATACATAAATTGTGCTTCAGGGTGAATCCATATTCCCAAATATTTGTAGTCCTTCACAACTTGAAGCTGTTCACCTTCTAAATGCCATTTTTGGTTTGCAGCCACTCTTCTCCGGTGATTCTTGAACACCATGATCTTAGACCAGTGGGCGGCAAAACACACATGCTCAATTTGGCATTGCGTGAGTGTGTTTAGCCAAGAGAGGCGCTCTCATTTAACACTTGTTTGTTGTTGCAAAATAGAGCAGTGTAAGCTCGTATACTTGTAGCTTAAAATTTTTACAACATTTAGAGAAAATTTTGAACCGCTTTTAAAGTATTTCGTTAGCTAAGACTTTTTCCTGATCAACATAAGCAAACTGTAAACATTTCAAACGATCAAGAAGCGTATCTAGCGAGTGTTTTGAACGCTCCTTGAAAGGCGTTGCCATTCTAATGGAGTTTTGCTTTCCGAAAGGGTAAAAGTCACGCAGTCACCCAAATCAAAATGTGGTTCATTTTGTTCACCTTTGGTCGACCCCGTTTAAACAGTAAAAGAAAAGAGCAATGGAAGTTGGTGATACTGATTCATGTATGTATTAGTACCACTCTTTGACCCCTCCCCCTCCCCCCTCCACTCCTAATCCTTGTTCAGTTTTCGTTTCATGTTCACACGAGTGCCAAATGATTCAAAAAAACGAAAAGGAAAACCCAAAAACAAACCAGAACTGTTCACTGCCAACTGGCGCTGTCAATAAAATTTGCGTCTGGCACTGATTTGGCCAGGCCAACCGCTTGGCGAGGGGCGGAGAAGAGTGGAGAGGAGGGGGATCAGCGACCGGCTGGCGCGGCTGTCGTGGCCGATCAAAATCAAAGCGCCCTGGCATGGCGAATCAATTGCGGAGCGTTTTGTGTGAGCAAACGGTATCAGCGGAGCAGTCAGCTCACTGAAGTTGAACAGTCGTCGATCAAAGGTAAAATCCCGATCCCGATCCCGATCCTGATCCCCATCGCTGAGACAATGAGCGCACAGGTCGGCGGCTAAAACCAATGAAGACGACGTTTTGTTGTTTTTTTTTTGGCGACAGCCGCACTGACAGAGGAGTGGCAACGGGAGAGGGGGGTTGGAGGGAGGAATACGAGTATATTCAAATGCAAGCCCAGATCCAAGCCAGGCGATTGTTTCGGCTGCAGAAGCAGCAGACAGCAGGCAGAAGGCTTCTGCCTTGCCTCACGTTTCTTCGTTCCTCTCGTCGTGGCGCTTGCAAGTTGATCGATGAATGGCCAGTCGACGCGACGGTGGAGTGGGAGGGGGATACCACCGAATCGGCGCCGCTGCCGTTGCGAATCCAAGCGCCGCTTTTGAGTTGGGGCTCACACAAAGCCCCTGCCCTGCCTGAGATTCGATTTTTGTTTCTTTTTGTTTGTTTTCTGTTTTCAAATCTGGGATTAAGCTCTACACACCAAGATTATGCGCTACAGAAAATGAAAGAATCACTGAGCACTTGTGATAACCAATGACTGATTAGTGCAGAGTTCTGACCAGAACTGAACAAAGAAAGTAACAAAATCTTAGTTTGGAACCGATTTGAAGGCGGAAAATATTGCATGGGAATGAATACGTAATTGGTTGTTCTGCAAATTGAAGGCTCTCCTCCTCAGGGTAGCTTCCAAAGCTTGAGTATAGTTCATCCGATCTTTATCAATTCTTCGGAAAATTGATAAACAATCTTGATTACTAAATTACTCCGTAGGGTATAAATCATCTATTTACAAAACTGTGGGAGATATAACGTATAACGGCGTGAAAAAAATTGAAACTAAACTTGAACTGCCTGCAAGTATAAGAAATAATATGATCTCATACTTGTAAAACATCTACCATCTGGAAAATGATTCCTCCCCTTGTTATATTCTTTTGCACCAACTTTATATACTCTGGGACCTTTGGTAATTTCATGATGTTTGTATTCGCCCTGAACAAACTGAGTACTTCTGAGAAATTTTACATAAGCTTATTGATTTACGAACACTAAATAAAAAGCAGAACGATTCCGTCTTAAAAACGCTCTTGATTTTATCCTGTTTGGTCTAGAATTTGGTAGAAACGATTCGCTCTTGTAAATTCTTACTTTGAGTGTGAATCATCCTTAAATTCGAAATTGACCGTTAAAAAATAAAATCGAAATAAAATTCTTGATTCAAGAAAAAACAGTTTTAATTTAAGATCATTTCGTTCTTGATGTAAAAACGAGCTCTTACTTTAAGTACAAATCGCTCTTAGCTAACATGAATAAGTCTAGATCATGCTTATATTGAGCTCTAAAAGTTCTTAAAAAAATACAGAATCGTTCTTAATATATCCAAAACGATCTTGAATTCAAGAATAAGGATTTTTAAAAACGCTCTTGAATCAAGAAATTCCGTACTAAAAGTAAAAATTTGTAGAAGTCTTAGAACCAGACTTTAAAATGTACCCAAAACCGTAACCCTTAACCGCTAAAACACTTTAAAACTTTTAAGCGAAACCGTAACGGTAACCGGAACCGGTTATCAGTACCGAAGCAGAAACAAATATACGGATTAATTTTGGTTTTCCTCTTCTAACACTTTCGATAAACGTTAATCGGTGCCGGGCAAATGTAGGGGACAGAAAAGTGTGCTTGTGTGTAGCAAGAGGCTCTTTAATTAATATTTATACAATAAAAAAATACTCGCGTGGTATCAACAATTACGGGATACACTAACCCAACTATAAATAAAAATACCTTTTTATATTATTCAGGGCCGGCTACACTCAAAATATACATTAAAAAAATGGTTAACCCCTATACATTTAAAATATACTTTTTATTTATTTCTGACTTATATTTATTTGATGTATTCACAATGAACCTTTTGCTGCATACATGGCGCCACACTATTGTGAAGGGGCAAAAAGAAAGAGGGTAAAGAAAAAGAGTGAATGCAGCTAACCAAATCTCCTCATCTTTCTAAATAAACTATAATAAAAAATTACGACTTCGGCTCAAATTTGGCATCAGCTAATTCTAGATTTTTTTTATCACCTAAGATGCGGGACAATCAGTGGCGGATCTAGGAATTGGCTAAGGGGACTCAAGATCACTCAAGATTGTTCGGATCTTATTGTGCTTTTCAGAATAGGTATATTTTAGTCCTAGGATATTATATAAAAAGATTTTGTGCGGTGAACATCATAGTGCGTCACCGGATCATCTAATACAAAAAAGTCGATGTGCAACAATGAACTTGTTTTTTAATTTTTTGGTCACTTTTTGAACAATTTTTGGCTTACCTCTAGAGTTTAACTGCATTATCATTTCCAGGTTCATAAAGCAGACCAGTTGCAAAATACAAATGCTGTATGTGGTCTAAGTGACTTTGATAACTTTTTTTGATTTGAAATGATTTAATAATTACAGCCAAAGTATTAAATTTCGCCCTTAATTTCCTGCCTAATTTTCAAACAATTTTTTGTTGAAAATAAAATGCAACACATAGTATGTAAATTTACTGCGTCTCCATTTTTATCATAAAGCGAAATCGAAATATTAAAATCTTAGATTGAGCACAACTGCCTTTTACCGCCTAAAAATGTTTAAAACGCTGGAGCAGACTGAGTGATAGTAAAAAAGCTTGATTTATAAAATTATTTTCGATGACTGTTTTTGTGGTGAAAAAATCAACAAGAATTAACAAGAGTTGAGATTTTATTTCTCAAACTCACTCAGAAGGGCGAATTGCCACATTACGACCCCAAAAAAGCAGCAATATTTCGAATAATTATTCAAGTCCCGATTTCACAAGCGGTTTCTGTATACATAACACTTTCACTGGTTCACTGGTTTATTTTGCTCATTACTTGAGAACCGCTCATCCGGTTTCTATCATTTCTTCGACAAATCGATACATAATGCTAATTTGTATCGTATTCGTATTTGATTTGTATTTTAATCGACTCGGCTGTTGATGCTGTCGGAAATGATTCGTTCTTCGTTACCTGGTTCGGCGACAATATATATGCCTTGAGCGAAAACGGAATTCGTTTCGGTTTTAATCCCTAGTTTGGAGGTAAAATTGGAAAAAAGCGCCGCAGGCAATTTTTTTTAATCGCGCGTGAAAAAGAATTTATAAGTGAGTATCCACAAACTGCTCAAACAATAAACATTGAAAAACTTTGCAGGATGTGTAGGGCATATTTTAAAATTTCACCCTTAAGTTTAACATATTTCAAAAAAATCTCAATTAATAAATTATAAATTAATTAAGCGTCACCAGATAAGGGTATGTTTATGATTCCGATGGATAAGTTCCTGACTTTGGTCAAAAAGTTTATGTGTTTTAAACGTTTATGTTTCATAAAAACGAGCTCGTCAATCTATTTCATCAAATACCGCAACTCCAATTTTTCCCAACCCAAAATTTCATTTCTATTCGAATGGAAAAAATAACCAAAAGTCGAAGATCTGTTTCATCTTAGGATACTTAAAGTTGCTTATTCAATAAAATATAATTTTTTTTCATGTGAACGAAACCGGACACCTTATTAAAATGTTAATTATGAAATCATTTAAGTGTACCTGTCACCTCAGCCGACCCGAGTCTAAACAAAACTCGACTAAAGGCAAAAACTGGTGGACCCATTTAGCAGATAGTTCTGATTTGCGATTACTGACTTGCAATTGCTGATAAATCTCTGCTGATAGCAGACTTTAGGATAACCTATAACAGAAAAACAACTCGCACAAATAAACTTCAATCAAAAGACAATTTCATGTTAATGTTTAGACTAAGGATTCCTTTTCAACGAAAATGATTGTCAAATGCGCCAATCGCAATCGGCAATCAAATAATCATAAAACAAAAAAATAAATCGAAATTATCTGCTGAATGAGCCCATTAACGTTTTAAACAAAAATCTTTGGCTATTAATATATGATAAGAAACATTAATGAAAACAAATTTAAAAGAAACGCATCTTCTTTATTCTGTATTTTAAGATTATTTCAAATGAAATGTGATTTTTTTGCTATTAGAATACCTACTAAGATAAGGAACAATCTTGAAAAAAATTTTATCTGCTTTGTTAAATTTTTGTTGGATTTTTATTTAAAAAAACTTAATTTTTGGAATTTAATGTTCTTACTATCGAAAACAATCGATAGTTATCGATGGTGTTGAAAAAACTATCATGGATGAGATGTGGACTTTGGGTATGTCTGCTTGTGAAAGTTTTCTATTTTCTAAATGCTAATTATGTAAAGCAGCAACTCAGCAGAATTGTGTACACACATTCATATTTTTAAATGAATCTCTGCAATGTTGTCACGTATAGAATAGCGGTTAATCAATTTTCAATGATCAGTCATGTCTTTAACCCAGACTCCAACGTTTTTTGTTTGTAGATACTTCTCACTGCTGATGCCTTTCTGAAACAATCTAAATATGTATTTGCATCTTTTTCTAAAATTTTTGATTAGTAAAATATCTTTATCAATTAACATATTTAAGGCCCTAGGGGGGGCTTCGCCCTATTTCCCCCCTGGATTTGGGGACAATATTAGCGAAATAATTACAGTTCAAGGATCAGATAAAGGTGCATCAACAAGAATGCAGGGCGAACTTTTAGTCTTTGGTCACTTGTATTCTATCTGTATTCAAATGTTAATTTGAAATCAAAATATAGTCTCACGAGTTAGAATTTAGAGAACCAAGTCTGTTCGAGTACGATGCTCACATATGTGCAATATTTCTTGATCCGAGATATAAAATATCTTTATCTGCCGAGCAGAAAATTAACTGTATTAAATTGTTATGAAATCTGCAAAATCAAAAAATGGACAACCATAAACAGTTCTATATAACAACAATGACATCTTCATTAAAAATATGTTTCTAAAACAAAAAATATGGCTTGGCAGGGTACACATATTGGAACGGTGGGAAAAAATAAAACAATATTTCCAGATCTTTTTAAATTATCAAAAGATTTGCTAGCAGTACCACCCACACAAATAATTGTTGAGCGTTTGTTTTCAGTAGTAGAATTTTTAATAAGTCCCGCTTTTTTCGGCATGATTTGTCAAAGTTATATTTTCTACTAATAACCGTAACCGTAACTAAAACTCGGAACAGAATTAGGTTAATAACCGTAACCAGTACCGTAACTGATATCTCACAACTGTAATATAACCGTAACCGAAAAAAAGCGATCGGACAAAACAGTAACCGTAACCCAAACCGGTTTTCGTTCCGGTTTTAATCTCTGCTTAAAACTGAAAATTCTACTCTCAGTGAACGCACTTTAAAGCGAAGCAATTATACTTGTTTGCTTGTGCGTGCCGGCGCTTCCGAGTGACAGCAGCTCTTGGAGCAATGCATTGCTCCATTGCAATGGTTCCGCTGGTTCAAAGCAATAATTTAATTGTTGCATAAAAATCTTTTAAAGTCGAAGATACCGTTCTTCTATTTTTTTCAACCTGTAATATCGAATGATGTTTATCGTCAACATTAACTTTACATTGATGGAGTTTTTGGCAGTGGAATACCAAAATGTGTTGATGTACATATAAATATGTAGCAGTGGAACATGGCTAATAAAATAAATTCTTGTACTTTTTTATTACTGTTTAACAGTTTTCGGTGCATGATATTTGATGTATACGAGAATCGTACTTATTACTAATTTTCTGTGTCGGGTCGTTACAACACTGCTTTTCAGGCTGCAGCCAGCTCATCTTTTGTCAGACCAAGAAAAAACTATAGATCAAAAAACCTTTGAGTGGCTCCAATCCTTCTAAGACTCGCCTGCAACATTTCTGAAGCGGTATATATAGTACGCAGGAATCCCTTATCGATTTTGTCGACCATTTAAAGAATGTCGAGTGTGAGAAATGATTTTTTGGGGTACAGCAGCACTTATTAGCCTGGTGTCCCTTTTGGTTTACTGCAATGCTTCTTTCAATCAGTTATCTCTTACAAAACATATACAGTTGACTTTACCAAATGCCTGTTTGATCTTCTTAGTTTCGAAACCGTTCAGGATAAAGTTGAGAAATCTATTGAGCTGCTCCGGTGCTCAGGGCTTTGAACTTCGAAGACAAAAGGAAATGGTGGGGTGGAAATGCCATTTTGATGCAGACTGTGAGGGTAGATGACCTTCCAGACTGGGTTATCCAACAAATCCTCAACCGGGCCTTTTAGTTTTTCATATCAGAAATTTAGGGCTTGATTTTCATACAAGTGAAATTCCCCAGACTTTATTCGGCAAGTTGGACGACAAATAGAAAAATATGCAAGTGTTTGAAGTGTACAAAGGAACAAAGTCTGCTGATGAGTGAATTGGGGACAATTGCGAAACAGGCTGTCCAGACCTACCAATAAATGTTGTGAGCTATTTATATTGAATTTGAGTTGATTGATTTGAATTTGGTCACTAAAACCCTTATAAATATGTTGGGAACCCAAGCCATAGAGATGCTCGGTTTGTGGCTTAAGGCTTAGCCCTGTCGTTGAGTAAAAAGAGTAAAACTTGGGTTTACTTGGTGCTCCCAAATGCCAGTGTTGGTATAACCGTTTCGTTATGGTTCCGGTTTGTTTTTCAGTTTGAATTTTTAGGTGCTCTTAAAATTTTTAATAGAGGTTCAATTCGGGATCCTTCTAACTTATCCAGCAAACTCATCAGCCGACTCAAGTCCTTAATTAACGCAAATACAAATTCATTAGCCCGCAATTAAGAGTCCTTTCTCTCTCTGCAGGGCATCACTCTGGGTCGTGGTGTTGGGCTCCCCTTTTTTGTTGTGCTTCCTTCCTTTTTTTTTTTTGGCTGAAATGAAATGCAGCCAACATGGTCATGTCCACTTTGTTTGCTTCCAAATGACAGCTGATTGCTTTGCTTCGGTTTCGGTTTCGGTTTCTTCGGGTTCTCAGGTTCTGTGTAAGGCCGGCGCCTTTAATTGGCATTTGAATGATGTGCACACGCTGCTCCGCTGGCGAGGCCTGCTTATCACTTGGGCTTAACCTCTGGGCTCGTAGCTCGCGTCTTATCAAACTTGTCGATCGGCTGTTGTGGCTCTGCCGCTGTGGCTCTCTGGCTTATCTGATGCTCGTTTTGGATAAACGCATCATTATTACTGTCGCCGCGACGACCAGCACCAAAACACAACACAGAAGGGTTAACCGGACGGACGGACTGGCGGACGGACGGACGGAACAGTCGGTGGTCGAATGCGTGTTCTGGTTCTTTTGGCTGTTCGTTTGCTGTTGTTGTTCGGTTGTCATTATCAAGCGATCTCAATCGCTGCTAATTAATTTCTAGGGTATTTAAGTTAATTTACATGCAACAACAACAACAACAACAACAGCAGCAACATGCACCCGCGCAACCAGCTGCCCTCTGCCCCTTCTGCCGCTGCTTACGCATTCTGCTCGGCGTAGGCGTCGACGTTCAATTTTCGTTAATTAAAGCAAATGTCTGTGAATCGTCGTCGTCGAGGGCGCAAAAGCGCAAAGTGGCGGAAAAACGTTGCATTTGCTTTTAGCATTTAGAACGGTTGGCGTTGGACATTTGATTTCCGTGTCATTAAACAGGAGTAGCAAATGACTCGACTGGCCGCCAAATGAAATTATGTTACTATAACGGGGATGCCTGGAAAAAGTTGTCATAATTTGCACCAAAAAGATGTTACACTTATTTGCTTGGTTGGGAAATTAAAGCCCTAAGGCACTATTGAGTAATGAAAAACTAAGAATAGATTCATGGTGACCCCGACATGTAAGCAATTTGCTTATTAAGAAATTTGTAAAAGAAATTAACTGTTTGATTAAAGAACTTGGAAACTATGGAAACAAGTGAAGAATATTTTGCAGACTCTTTGGTTCAGAGACTGTAGGCAGTTTTTCTTACTGGTGACCCCGACGTGTTATCAATAAGCTTAGTATGAATTTGAAGGCCAATACGAACGTTAGAACTAATGAACTAAGAAACTATGGGAAAAATAAAGAGTATTAACCCCGAAAGCCTCTGCAATATCAAAGGTTTGAATTAGAAATAGATTGCAGACACTGCTTCTAAATGGTGACCCCGACGTTATTGATAACACGTCGAGGTCACCATTTAGCTTAGTAAAAAATTTAAGGCAGATATAAAATGTTTAAATTTTTTGACTAAAAAACTAAGAAAAGATAGGAAAAAGAAGAATCTAAACTACAAACCTCCGAAATTTCCAAGAATAATCAATCCAAAGAGGCGATGCCCATTTTAAAATTTTCATCTTCTCTTTGACTTTCCTAAAACCTTCCATACCGCTCTTACACAGAAAGAAAAAAACCTGTTCAGAAAATGAGATGCCTTCAACTTAAAATAAGAGCAAGATGTTTTCAAAATTCTTGAGAACAAATGTTCCAAATGTTCTTGGAATGAGTAAAGTTGTTCTCAATCGGATAATATTTGCTTTAAGCAACAACAAAACCAGTTTTCAACAGAGATACACAAGAGAGAGAGAGAGAAAGGGAGCGAATGAGAGCAAGTTTGCTCTCTATTTGATCTCTCTCTTGTCAGCTCAACAAAGCATAAGTATCCCTCTAGACCAGCGATGGCCAGCGAGAGCAAGGCCAAAAAGAGAGAGTGTATTAGTGTGCGAAAATATATCAGCTTCGGCAAGCGCTCGGGTCGTGTACATGTGAATAGCGAAATGTTTTCGGCCACGGGAAGCCACCAAGAGCCATCGCTGCTCTAGACGTGCGTCTGCAAAACTGTTGAACGATTGAATTGTCTAGCGCGTCATTCCATACTTTGAGTGCATAAGGTACCGTGCTCAAATCCCAGTCAAGCCCGAACAAATTTTTCTGTGTTTTTCTGAAAAGGTGGAGTGGCTCCGTTGAAGCAATGTTTCTGTTTCCTATGTGAATATTATATGGGTGGAGGGAGAAGCAGCAGGCGCGCATATCCAGGAGTCTTGCCTCCCTTCAGTTCCAATCAAAAGAGGTATATGTCCCCATTCCCTATTGCACCCAAATGTGAGGAATCCGCCCACCTGGTCCTCCAAGTGCAATCAAATTATTTTCCCAGGTGAGTTCAAAATGTTCTTGAAAAAGGAACAATATTATCTCAAATCATGTTCTCAAAAATGGAACAATATCAACTCAATTTGACTTTTGCGTTCTCAAAAAATTGTTCTTGAAGTGAGAAAATTGTACTACAAATGAGACAACCCGTTCATGCATACTTTTTGGTAACGATTGTCCAATATTCTCGGTTTTTTCCCTCTGTGTATCAGCTTATATTTTGTGAATCAGCACATAATGCTCATCTCAAAGTAAACATGCACGAAATTGAGTTTCGAGGGACACAGTCCGCAAACTTGCTCGTCGGTGCTTCTTCAAGTATTTTTATATCTAGTAGGTGCTTAAAACTGAAGCTCAATACGCAGTTGTGCAGTAACGAGAAGTAAAGTAAAAATCTCACACAAAAACTTTGACAGGAGAGCAGAAGTAAAATATTTTGTATGAGATTTTTACTTTACTTCTCGTTACTTCACAATATGCTGTTTTCCGTCCGTCCGTCCGTCCGAATGAACAAACAGATCTCAGAGATGGTAAGAGATAGAGGTTTGACATGTATGGGACAAATGCTTCTTATACTTGCAGGCAGATTAAGTTTATTTTTAATTTTTGCCACGCCCCTCCCGCCCCCGCAATTTTGTAAAAACGTCATATCTCCCACAGTTTTGTAGATAGATGATTCGTACCTTCTAGATAGTTAGTCATTAGCAATATGTATCGATTTGCCGAAGAAATGATAAAGATCGGATGAGCGGTTCTCAAGTTATAAGCAAATAAGTGAATCGCCCCCCGCCACCCCCCTCCCACCCATCCACAACCAACGCCGCACAATCATAGAGAGAGAGAGAGGAGAGAGAGGGAGAAAACTTAGAGATGGGAGCAGCAGCAGCACTGCATTTAGCTCCTACTCTAGGTACAGAGTATATTATAGTCGGGCTTGACCGACTTTCTCACTTGTTATTAATATTGGATAAATGGTAATTTAAAACGCATATATGAAAAGTGTAGACCAAAAACCACGAAATTTTCCTAAATGTTTCCTTGAGTATTTTCGAAAGATTGAACAGTCCAAAATATTGCAAAGTTTGGAAAGGCCATGTAGACGGGTAAATGTTGAAGACCAAACAATTAAAAAATATTGCGAAATTAGCTAAAATTTTCATATGACCTAAAATTATTATACAGATTTTATAGACTGCAATTGTAAGGTCTAAATATATGTGGTGTTTTCCGAACTATCAAAAAATCAAAATTGTATCAGATTATCATAAAGATTTGATAAATGTCAATCAGTTCAAAAATATTAGAAATTTACAAAAATTCTTATAGAGTTAATGAAAGGTGTTTATTAAGAAGAAGGAAATTTAAGTTTTATAAAGGTTTTAGATTATCATGAAGAGTGGAGAAAAAAGGGGAGGGAGAAAGATAAATTGTGTTGATATTTTTGACACATCCTATTGCTTTGGCTAAGATACATAGATCATCGGTAAAGCGGCTTAGACCAACGCTTGGAGCACCGGCCAAATTGAGAGAACAGACAAGCAAAAATCTGCTTCTGTTGGTAAACACTTAATCAAAGTTCTCAAGCCATAGCCCCTGGAGGCCGAACATTCCCGCCAATTCAAACCGAATGGGTACCAAAGTCATGCATCACTGTGTGTTGGAAGAGAGAGACACAGTCATATTTTCGCGCTCTTTTTCTGTGGAAAGCCTGCACTAAATACTACTACCGATTAACTGGCTTTTCTGTGTTCACCGATTCACACAATCATAAGTTGGACTCGCGTCCTAGTGACTTCAACCACCGGTGGCTATGGGCTGATCGGCACTGGCTTAGACGGCAGAACTTATAAATATTCTCTGATTTTTACATATTTCTAAATTTCTGAATTTGTTCTGCCAACAATAGCAAAGCCAACTATGTAAATAATCAATGTTCAAAACATTATTACTTCAGTTGAGTTAAGTAATATAAAATCCACTTCACGAATGCTACCCACAGACCACAAAAAATCTGAGAAATTAAAAAAATTTATATTTGTCATCTACAGGGGTCGAATGCACGATCGTCATTTTGCGAAATTCGTCGTAAATATTTAGCATTAATTTCCAAATAAGCTGACAAAAACAGTTGGATTAATACAAATGAATCCTAAACAGCGCTCGAATCTAGTTAGAGCCTTTCGTAAGCATGAAGGTTCGATTTTAGAAGGGTTAGGTTAGAACCTAGGAACTAGACCTTGGAAAACAAATAAGCAAGACCTGTTTTGGTTTGTGAATAACAAAAGAGTCCGCGACCATCATTCTCACTGTTGGATAGGTGTCAGTTGAATGAAGAAAGCCCCTAAGAGAGAGAGAGCAGAGAGAGGTCGCTGGCTATCGCTAGATTGAGCATACAAACAAAAAAGACACTTTCAGAGTCCATTTTTTGATCATAAAAATAAAGAAAAAAAATGTATTATTCTGTTCATGACCAAAGAGAATCAGAGCCAATAGTTGAAGTATTTTTATCTGCCGCTTTTCAATATTTTTATGCAAAATGGTTGCATATTGCGACCTGTGACCAAAACTCCAGTGGAAATGGAACTTTGAGCAAGGCAAATGTCATAATTTGACCAAAGTAAAATGTGTTTCATTCTTCTGGTTACGGTAATGGTAAATTTTTGGCAGTAGCCAACGAATCAAATCAAGTTTTCATACTCCCACGAGTTCAAATAGTTCACATTAATGTCTCTGTCACGGTCGCCATCAGTGAAAGTTTCACAATAATTCAATAATTGAGACTATTCTTCTAAGTTCTCATCTTTAATTTTAGAGCATAAAATGCAAATTAAGCAACTTTGGAAAAGATTTTGAAGGTTCTCAAGAAACCCATACCGAAATCTTTTTCAGCTGGAAAATCACTTCTAATGAGTCATTCATCTATGTTCTTCGCATGTGAAGTGTGACCCATAGTTTTGTACAAATGGCCATTGCCTGTCCCAAAGTAGAAAAAATTTACTGGCTCATTTCATTTGCAACGTGGCATCACTACAAAGCGCCCCACGCTAATTGCGGCAATTAAGTGAACAAAAATCTAACGACAAAAATTCGCATTGGTATGCGCGCTGACTCAGAGAGACGACCACATACCTCCATGCCTATGTACATACCTCAGCCTCAGCGCCAGCCCCTGGCCACTGCCTTTGGCCTGTGCTACCTTTTGTTGTGCCGGAATTTCGGCGTTAAATGCTCTGCGCCCAGTTGCGTTTTGGGCTTTTGAAGTTTAATAGTGCCGAGCGGAGAATCTGGCTGAAAGAGCCAAATGACATGCAGCAAATCACAAAAAGGCAGAATAAACAAAGCAAAAAAAAAAAAAAATACTAAAAACCGTTGGCGTTCTGACAAGATGTCACAACCATTTCCATTTGAAAAACTTAATTAAGGCGAGCCACGAAGGGTGGATACTCTTTGTCAAAGGTTGGTCGTAAGCATTTATCATATTAGAGAGAAGAATAAAGCGAATCATACTCTACTCGTCAGCTTGTACACTGCTGAAGTCTGCTCGTCCGATTTCCTATTTGTCACTCAACTACTCATCTACTCGTTCACTCATCTACTGGTCTCATGCACTCTTTGACTCATTTACTTCTCTCATCCTTTTTCTCCTTTTCAATTAATCGACCTCTCGTCTACTCGTTGAATTATCTATTCGTCTACTCATCTACTTTTCCGCTCTTCTTCTCCTATATTCGACATATTTCTTCTCGGTTAATAGTCTACTCGTCTGCTCACCAATGTTAGCACTCGTTGACTTATCTACTAGTCGTCTCATTTTCACTCGTCTGCTTATCGACTCGGCAATTCCTTCTCGGTTAATTGAGTTCTCATCTACTCGCTTAATCATCTACTCGTCCACTCATATATTCGACCATTCCTTGCCGGTAAATAATCCACTCGTCTTCTCGCTGACTCGTCTACTCGCTGACTCGTCTACTCGCTGACTCGTCTACTCGCTGACTCGTCTACTCGCTGACTCGTCTACTCGCTGACTCGTACTCGCTGACTCGTCTACTCGCTGACTCGTATACTCGCTGACTCGTCTACTCGCTGACTCGTCTACTCGCTGACTCGTCTACTCGCTGACTCGTCTACTCGCTGACTTGTCTACTCACTGACTCGTCTACTCGCTGACTCGTCTACTCGTTGACTCATTCTCTCTTCTACTTTTCCACTTGTCTTTTCGTCTACTAGACTATTCCTCCTCTGTTAATTGTCCCCTTATCTACTCGTTGACTCTTCTACTCGTAAACGCATACACTGATTCGCTCGTTTTCTCGTTCACTTGGCTATTTCTCTACTAGTCTAGTCTACTCCTATACTCTTTAACTTCTATTTTCGTCCTCCTGTCGACCAATCTTCTCTAGTAGACATCTACTCGTTCACTTGACCCATCGATTCTACCCGTTAACTCCTGCATTCCTTGACTCGCACTTTACCACTTTCATTTCTCGTCTTTGCCAATTCAAGTCCTCTCTTAAACTACTGCTTCTTTCATCTTCTGACTTCCCTTCCCTTCTTCTTTTTATTCCCATTTCTTCTTCTAACATTGAGCTTCGTCTGCTCCTACTTTGTATTCTCTCCTTCGTGGTTTATTCGCCTACTACTCCCCAACTTCAGCTCTCCGTCACCTCTCCCACTAATCTCCCACTCCTTTCCCCTTTTCACCTCTGCTTCCACTCCCTCAATTGCAATCGCACCAACATCTTAACCAAGTGTCCCATGCCCTTTCATTCGATGTTAGTGTACAAAACCATTTGATAGACGCCAGAGTGGATGTCACAAAACTGGCCCGGTCCGGTCCTGTCTCCACAGCAGCCTCCTGCCTGTTGTCTACTCCTACACTTTTGCTTATCTGTTGCCGGCAGGAAATTTGCGCCGCTTTTGATATGATCGCCGCCGCCGACGATGACGATGACGTCGCTGAGATTTTTGATGGAACAATATTTTTGCTTGTCTGTCGTTTTGTCGCGTCGCCTTTGTGGTGGAGGAGTGGCGGGGAGGTGGGGTGCCAATTGGAACACTTTGCTGGCTTTGGTCTGGGGTTTTTCGGTCCGCGGCTTCTTCCTGCCGATGACGCCGCGTTGACAAGGCGATGACAGATTTCTGCGAACTGTTCGCATTAGGCTTTGAACTCGCGCGCGCGTTTTGTTTTTGCAAGTGGCTGGCGCTGAGGCTGTGGCTGAAGCTGGCTGAACGGCGCTACTGTTCTCGCTGAAGCGCACAGGCGCTCCCCTTTGATGGGTCCCCATAACGGTTTCAGAGATGCGATGTCGATTTCCCTGGAATTGCTAATAGAATCACAGGCCCACCTACCCCTCTCCCGCCGCTCCCCTCTGGTAACATGCAAAGTTGACTTTTATCAAAGGGTTGACTTTGTCTAAGCGCCGGGTCGTTGTTTGGGGGCTTCTGTTGAATGGCAGCCAGTGCCCCCACCAGCCACCTGATGATGGCGACACGTAGCTCATTTAGCCAAGCGCCTGTTGGCGGCGCCTATGGGAGATTGTTATGCGCGCCTCCTGGCCAAACAGATTTCTGACAACAGATTTGGGATT
>JAEIFU010001160.1:0-79391 GCA_018904235.1 Lordiphosa stackelbergi | reverse complement strand
TGTTTGGATTTTCAAAATTGTAAATTCACTAGAGACAAGTTTTTCAAATGATCCCAAAAGTATTTTTTTTTTCTAGGAAAAACATTAAGGAAATGAAATTGTCGAAAGCCAGTCGAATCGCTAGAGGATGCAAGTGAGAAATTAATATTTTAAGAATGTGCATTACGAAATGATGATGGAGGAAGATTTGTGCCTCGATTTAGAAAACTTAAATTGGTTTTACGTACGCAGAAGAATTATATACGCATTGACAATTTTCTTGTTCTTTTAGACCTTTTCCAAAGCAAACTATTTATATAGATGGCATAGAAATTGGTCAGAAAGTCGATTTTAAGGCATAAATTCCAGTTTTTCATGTTTTTGTTTTGTTTTGTTAAAATAAATGGATTTTTTAACTCAAAATTCTTAGATTTTTTGCTAATAGGGTAGTTTTTGGTACACCAAAGCGTGGAATCCAAACTAATGCTGAATGCTATGATAGTTAAAATGATTTTATGCTCTAATTTGCATTTTCGGGGACCCCAAAATTTATAGAACTTTTAATTTTTCTAGCTCATTTATTCATTTTATTCTCAACGCTAAAGTCAGGTATTTTACGGCTTCATGACAGTAGCAGATTTTGTACGCTTTTTACATTTTACAAAGTATAAATTTTATTTTGCCAATTTTTATTTTAACCCAATCGCTGGTTTTAAAATTTATAATCCAATCCCATTCAATGGTTAGTAAATTGATTCTTGTGTCCGAAAATTTAGTTACAATTCTAAGCAGATTTCATGTTTCTTTTGTTATATTTGATTTTGGTTTTTTTTATTTTTCGGTGGGTATTTCAACCTTCTACTAGAAGGGGTGAAAAGTAACTTCTATCGGAAAAAAACACGAGCATCGTAACCTTTTTTTACAAACTTCTCTTATTGAAGCTGATTTATTATAATCTGTAATCATAGCTGTTAAATTACGATTACGATTAGTAATCAACTAGATTATATATTGAAAAGAATTGTAATGATTAAATAATCCTCTTAGTTAAAAATAATTGATTAGTAATTGATTACTTTCGGAAAAAATCAAAAATAATCGGGATTATTGTGGATTACCAAAAAATAATTAAAAATTATCAAAATATAATTCAACTATTTTTTCAAGATAATTTTTATTATATTTATATATTTAAATTATATTATTATATGTATTATATTTTCAAAACAAGGCATAGCCAGATTTGGGGGGTTTTCAATGCTATTAATTTTTTAAGTGTGCAGTTTTAAAGTACATCAACAGTACATCCACCCATTAAAAAATTCCGCATTTTTTTTTGGTCAGAGCTGGCATGTCCACACTTCCACTGAATAATTTTTCCGATTTTTAAAATGCAAGCCGTTTCCTATAAAATTCTGCGAAATTTTTAACACTATTTATTAAAGACTTCTAATCAAAGTTCCATTTTTGTCTTCCACTTCTACAATTGTCATTCCTAGAAAAAAATTTTTCAAATTTTTTTAGTTAGAATTTTTAAAGTTGTTGAAGGTGGTTAAATTTTATTAAAACACGTAAATAAACAAATAGAATTCTTAATGTTTCGTTATAGTAAAATTGATAGCCTGTAAACGACGATGATGCTTCACCGAACGATCTGGTATCTGGGGACGACCCGGGAAGCCAAGAGTAATAGGTTTGGCCTCAAAGGCTAAAAGAGCGGCAATCGACTTCAAACCAGTCGATCTGCGTTAAATGTATAACACTTTAGCTTACACTTTAATTAGTGTAAATTTCTTCCACAAAAGAATTGTTGAGTTGCTGAATTTTCAACACGTTCAATTGTGAACAACCCTTTTTGACAATATGCTGTTAAATCGTAAGTTTTTTTTTTTTAATTTTATTATAAAAATGTAAGCTTATCGGGGGTGCCACAGAAATCTCTAGAGATTTTGCCGACTGTTGGTTTGTAAATCTCTCGAAAAATTCGTTAGTGCCACAGAACTTCCAGAGATTTCATTTTCTAATTAGAAATGTTGTTAGAACACCAGATGTTCCAATTGATGTTCTATCTCTAAAACAGGGCTGAATCTCTCGCCAAAAAATTTCCCTTATTTTAGATGTGGGTTAATTTTAATGATTAACTGAAAATTTTGGATTGAAAGTTATAGTATGTTTTATGATGCATTTTTAAATATTAATTCAATTTAAGTCGCATTCTCCACCAATATAATTCAAAATTTAAAAATTTGTTGGCGCCATACATGCGGTATTAGTTATCCCTTAATTCGCTATTGTCATATAGAGGGCGCCACTTTGACAAAAGGCGCTAGTGAGAAAAGACTTTTGCAAAGTCTCCTAACAAAACATAAGAGGTTTGAAACCATCCAAAAGAAATTTCTGAGGGCACCAAGAATTGGAATCTGCCAGCGAGGTTACCTGCATAAACGGCAAAGTAAAGCATTAAAAACTAACTGACCAACCTTAAACATATATAGCAATGCAATGAATTGATTTTAATAATGTTATACATCAATTTAAAAGTGTAAGAACTTAAATTGCAAAAAGTGGTAGCTACAATGCGGATTATCTGAAAATGGCGCAATGGCCGCAGAGGAGTTTAGATCAATACCCCGAATTCAATTTAATGGCAAATTGGCTCATGTGCCAGTGTCACATTGCACAGAGTACGGTGATAAACCTACGGGAAAGTCACCAAACAAGTAGCTAATGTTTGGTTAACGCATTTATGACTTCGGCTCATGTTGCGACAAATAATTTTGAAACTGCACTGTTTTTAAAATTCTGTATTACAAAAAACAAGTAAGACCGTTGCAGTCGAGTAGCCCGACTTCAATATACCCTGTACAATTGACAACGAGAGCGTAAGTTAAAGTCGGCTCTAACCGACTTCGATAAACCCGTTATCTCATGAAAAACATGTTTAACAGTGCGCCTGTTTTCCTTAGGGTGACCATCCGAAAAGTATGCAACATTTTTTTAGGGTGGGTGGGGTGTTAGTGGGGGGGCTTGGTTCGCATTTTTGCTCATAACTTCTGAACCGTTCATACGATTTTATCATTTCTTCGGCAAATCGATTCATTTTGCTAATTACTAACTATATCTCTGGCACAAATCGTCTATTTTCAAAACTGTGGGAGATGTAACGTTTTTCCAAATTGCGGGGGCGGGAGGGGGGCGTGGCCAAAATTTGAAACAAACTTGATCTGCGTACAGATAAAAGAAGCATTTGTCCCATACATGTCATAAATTTATCTTTATCATCTCTGAGATCGACGCGTTCATAACAGACAGACGGACGGACAGACGGACAGACGGACATGGCTAAATCGACTCGGCTGTTGATGCTGAAATCAATTAGTAATCGTGTGAAACTGAAAATAATCGCAATGTAATCACTATTTTGCCTTTAAAAATGAATAATCAAATATGTTATGATTACGATTAGTAATCATTATTTAACAGCTATGTCTGTAATAGATATTAAAACCGAAACAAATAACGGTTAGTTACTGTTTGGGCCGATCGCCTTTTTCCGGTTACGGTTATATTACTGTTGTGGAATATGGGTCACGGTACGAGTAACGGTTATTAACCTTATTATATTTTGGGTTTTGGTTACGGTTACGGTATAAAAAATCTCTTTGGCAATGCGAGTATCTCTGAGATCTTTCAAAAATCAAACGGAAACATGTTCTTTAGTTTAGCTAAGTTGCATACGACAAAGTGAGACAAATTGATTCAAAAAAAGCCACAACAACTGGCACTGGCCTATGCACATGTGATAGGGAATTGAAAAATGCCTGTGTCTTAATTAAACACAAAGTTAATGTTTGCATGCTAAAGAAAACCAACAAATCACCGCCAATACACATGTACACATATTACCATGTTCAGTAGTTACTGCAGTAACTACATTTTTTCAACGTTTTTCGGTATTTATATCTATATCAAAAGAAAACAATTCCCGTAAATGATTGTTTTTGATCGGGGCATCGCGCACTTAAAAATGTTAGGGTAACAGTAGTGTCTACAAGTAAACTTGTCAAGAATCGATACTCGAATAAAATTTGTTCATTCTTCTCTGTGTTGATAAGTTTGCGTCTCTTGCATCTCTTCTCAGCCTTCTAAAATCGCCTTCAATATTAATATGAATCACAACAAAATATTTCCAACCGCCTCACTCTGTCTGACTTAATCGTACAACAATTGGATACTCATAAAACATGAAACACGCACTCAATCCGACCCCCTAATGGCTGCCCCTGATAAATGGCTTTCGAATTGTTTGTTTTTAGTTTATTTTTTTCATTTTTTCGTAGGCTATTGCTGTGAATGCAAAATTGATTACCACTCATCAGCATGCGCAGGCGAAAGAAATTACCTATGAAACTGCAAATTGTGCGCATTGTCCAAAACAAAAGAGTGTACGCCTAAAAAAACTCAACATCATGTTGTAAATATCGTTTGTTTTTCGTGTCCGTGTTCGTGTCTGTGTAGTGCTTACATAATGAGACGCTCCTAACGAAAAGGACGAAAAGCGCCAAGCCTAACCCAAATCAAGAAAAAGCAATATCTCAACCAACTGTATAAGAACGGAAAAAAAGAAATCAAAGTAAAGGAGAAAGGGACTACCGAGGCATGCCCTTTGGTCGGAAGTCACCGCTGGAGGCATTGGCCCTGCCCGGTGTGATGCTCGCCTACAAGTACAGCCAATTCCGGCAGCGAAGACGCGAGGCAGCCAGCCGAAGGGTCACCGAGCGCGAACTCTCCGCGCTGCATCATAAAATCGTAAGTAAAACCCAAGTACTACATACATATACGTATAAACAAAGAAACATAAAGCAGAAGCAAACAAAATAGGCAATAAAACGGTGGCAAATGTTTATCAGCAGCACTGGCAAGGCATCATTAGGCCCAAGAAACATTTTAAAGCGACGCTTTGACTGGGCTCTAATGTTTTGGTTTGGCCAAAAATAAAATACATACAAACAAAAATACACATCAACAAGGTGAGGCGGCTTCTGTGTTTTTGGGTGCTGGGTGCCCCCCAAAAAAAGGCAATAAAAAAGGCTATAACTTGTGTGACATTTCACATATGCGAGGGTGTTTTGGGTGTGTGTAAGTTATTTGCATTTTAAGTACAAATAAAAAAGAAAACTAGGAAAATGTTGTGGTAAAAGGAAGTTCAGATAAGAGCCAGGATGTACTAGAAAAAAAGCAACTACTGCAAAATTTGAACAAGTCTTACAATTTGCTATATAATTTATTTTTTTGGTAATTTAGTAAATTTATTTTATTTTTGTAGATACTGTACAGATGCTTGTAATGCAAAGAATTTTATCCCCATAGATAGCTTAAATTATATAGCCATGTCCGTCTGTCTACCTCACAACGGTTGTCTATACTATTTCCTTCCTTAGCTTAAAAACTATCGGTATAAAACTTGGGACAATGGCGCCATATCGCTGGATTTCCAGCCATTTGACAATAAAAACTCCACATTTTTTGGAGTCTAGAGCAAAGGCTGCAATCCGGTCCTGAACCGAACCCCGGAGAACCGGGGTTACCTTATACCTTATATTTCTAACCCATAAACACTAAATATCCAATATGTAATCCTAAATATCCTAACTGTATAATTTACACCGTAACCGTCACGAAATTAAAATGGATTTAAATTAAAGATTCTACAATGACGCGTTTAGCTTTGTGTTTAGATCCTTGATTGAACGTTCAGAAGATGACTAAGGTTATCTCCGCGATTTTGACGCTTAAATGATTCAAATAAATAAGTAATTACTGACATCATTAGAGCCATCGAAGACGTTCGAAGAACTGATTAAATTAAACATTTTAAAGATATTAACATCTCAGCTTTCTGTCTTATCATTACCTTCAAATGAAGTCTCTGTAAAAAAAACTTTAATTTTTTTGTCTGATCAAAAGTACAGAAACTCTGAATATTATTTTGAACATTTATCACAGAAATTGCGTTTCTATTAGAGGTTCAAACCAAAATCTTCACCCAAAAACCATGAACCTAAGATTTCTGAACGTTAACCATTGGAAAATTTCGGTTCGAACCCGCGAATTGGAGCTCGAAAAAAATGTATTGGGTTTGCAGCCTGATCATTTCAAAACTATATTCAAACTCGGCATATCACGTCTTCGAGGTTAAAGTGAAGCATAAGTCAAGTTGTTTAATTTGAAAGCAAATCTGTACATGCATTCATCCTTCCTAATAGGATTAAAATCTGTTTGAAAATATGCAAAATACGCAGTCTTAGATTAACTTTAATGAACGAAGTGCATTCGGGTATTGATTACCGCTTTTGATAGCTTCGTTAGCTGGAACAAAAAAGGTGTGAGTGTCGTTAACACTCACGAGGCTTTGATCTGAAACATGATGCTTAGTTTACGAGCTTATTTTCCAATCACAAGCTCGCTCAATGGTACATTGGCTGTATAGCCAATTTTACATTTACAGATACCACCAAGGTGAGAACTCAAATCCAACCCAGATTTCTCCCAGATCCCAAACAGATCTCACCCAGATTCCACCCAGAACCTACCCATATACAACTTAGCTATATCCCACTTAGATCACAACCAAATCCTACCCAGATCCCACTTAGATTCCGCCCACATCCTACCCAGATCTGTCCCAGATCCCTCCCCGATCCCACCCAGATACCACCCAGATCCCACCAAGACCCCATCCAGATCCCGCCCAGATCGCACCTAGATTCTACCCAGATCCCACCCAGTTTCCACTTAGATCCCAACCAAATCCCACCCAGATCCTACACAGATCCCACTTAGATCCCGCCCAGATCCCTCCCAGATCCTATCCAGATCACACCCAGATCCTACCCATATCCAACCTCGTTAGATCCCACTCAGATCCCACCCAGATCCCATCCAGATCCCATCCCACCCCGCTTAGACCCACCCCGTTCTGTCCCAGATCCTACCCAGATCCCACTTAGGTCCCGCTCAGATACCACCCAGATCCTACCCAGATCCAAGCTAGCTAGATCCCACCCAGAACCCAACCATATCCCACCCAAATCGCTTCCTAATACCTACCTCTTCGCATCCCCCCTATGCCCATCCTCTTGTGTGTGTGTGTTTGCCGGGAAACTCCACAAAACAACAACACAAAATATGAATGACATCAGCGTCACGTGACGCTGAAATCAAATTTAACTCCTACTAAAATCGTCTGTACCGAACTTTTTTACAGCCTACTACAGCTTACTAAAAACAATTTTCCCGAGTTTTGAGGCCCACGTTAGTGAGGCCCATTTTGGTATTTGGTTCGTGTATTTGGAAAGTTTCAATCACTTACCCTGTGTAAACGCATTAAATCTGTCCCGAAACAATTCCTTTATATGCTCCGTCGCAACCTGGGTTAGGGCCAGTTGAGACTTTCTCCTTATATTTCCGTTTTAAAAGTTTTAAGACTTTCCTTCAGTTGTGCAAAGACGTACTATGTTAGGTATACTTTTTCTTAACAAGCTTATTGCTCGAAAACTTCAATGACGCTTCAAGACAAACACGAAACTATATTCCATTGAGGCTTGCTGTTGTATCTTCTTCATATGCCTCCAGTTGTCCATTTCGCATTCTATGTAATATCTTTACAATAATATCTTTCCTTTTTTGCTTTCCGAGGAAGGCTATAGATCTTTTATTCTTCACAATCTTGCACTTGCATAGCCTCTAGTATTTCTTGAAATTCCTTCCGATCATTAATGCAGCCAGCAGGGGCTGTTCGGAGCAGAACACCCTGCGCATCGCCACCCTTGTAAAGTTTTAACTTTGCCAACATAATTAAACTCAAAGGCCATCCGCCACTTATATTGTTTGCCCCAATTTTCGCTGTAATATTTATTCCTCGTCTGTTCTATTTTTATAAATTGCAGCTGCGCGGCTGCCTAAGCTTCTTCTCTTATACATGCACAGCAGCGCTGCGTTTGCAAAAGCATTAGAATATTTGTAAAGAGCAAGCGAGCGACACTTGCATATAAGATCTCAAGCGTTAAAGAACATTGTAATTTTATTGGCGCACCGTGTATCCAGTATATCCACAGGGGCGTAGCTGGTCACACCGACAAAATAAAGTACCCCCACCGGATGGGAAGGCGTTTCTTTAATTTACTCTTGATGTCTTCCTTTTGTTTACCCAAACAAGTTTCTGTAAAGTACCCCATTAAGTGAATATATTCTTGATCAGCATCAACTGCTGAGTTGATATTGCAATGTTTGTCTACCCGTCTCACCGACTATCTGATGTATTCCAGAAATCTCAATAGGCAGAAATTCATCAATCCAAATGTCGGTTTTCCTGCAATGTAGGTTTCATTTTGGAATGGGTAAACAGGGTTATAGCTTTAAAAATAATGCAAATAATTGTAGGACTTCGATATTTTTATTTTGTTCGGGAATTAACCAGGGCTGCAAACCGGTTCGGAGTCGAACCACTCTGGAGTCGGAGACTCCAGGATTTGTGGGAAGTCCGAACCGAACCCGAACCGGAGCAGGTTAATTTTTAGCCGCTCGAACCTGAACCTGAACTGGAGCAAGGAATAGTCAAAAATGGGCTCGGTTCAAAAATTATAAAAATTTTCCTAGATGCTATAATTGTTAACTTTGCCATTTTCCAATATATCTGAATGCACACTAAATAAAATGTGGCATGAATTTAAAAGAACTCGCCTTTTTCAATTTGCCCTGATATTTAGAAAAATTGTCTAATAAACAGAAATTTTTATAGCAGAAAAATGAGTAAGCTTTGTATCACAGGCAAATAATTTGCCTAAATTTTTATGCAAATTTCTTTTAAATAGTTATGATTACATATTTTGCAGAACTCTCTAAATAAAACTATGGTTCCATATGGAGCAATTTGATCAAAAATAACCACAAAAAGTTCCACAGTTGGCCTACTTGTCATTTGTCAAATTTTGGGCAAATTATTTGCCTGTGGACCTTAGCCCTGGGTCTAAAGGCATATACTCAGATGGGATAAAATAGTTTGGTTTGATATTTCACATGAATAGAAAGAATTTTGTACAGCTTTGGAAATCTGAAAACGTTTGAAAAAAGGCATCTTATTTTGTATGAAGCATTTTGCCGAACTAATTTTTTATCTCATCTTATAGTTCCCCGCATTTTGAACAAACTTTTACTATCCACATACAATCCAATGTGATGCAGGTTAAGGCAAAAATTCTTATGCTCCTAGAACAACCCGCGAAAAATGAAATATTGCAGACTACGAAATCCATATAAGCAAGCAGAAGCCAACTAAATTACGATCTTACTTCTTCGCAAAGTCATTGATACAAACAAATGCATGCTTTGGTTAGTGTAATAAAACTAATATTTTCCGCTGGCTTAACCAGTGTTACCACTAATTATCATTTTGACTTTTTAGCTCCTGATTTTGACATAACTTTCTATCCACATACAATGTGTTATTAAGCTATTAAGGTGTATTTAAAGGTGCTGAAACCATAAGAAAAACTAAAAAAATTATATTTAACCACTCAAATAAAAGCATCACTACAGAAAAGTATAAATAGCCATTTAGAGGTGTTAACAAAAAAGTTACTAAAAAAAGTATGCCATGGCTCAGTATGCAATCACACCATTTCATACGTCGTTTGTTGAATGCAAAAAGTCCTGGGCTCGATTCTTAAACTTAAAAAACCTAGCCAGGTGGGGTGTTGTTGTTGATCATCCAATGGAACTTGGTTGGGGCGATCAGCAAAAGCATATCCATCGCTGGAAAGTAATGATTGCTTAACAACCCAAACATATGTGGCCCTTATTTAGAAGCCCCACATTACAAGGATCCGCTTACAACCTAATCTAAAGCCTTTCACATTTAGATTTAAATGTTTGAGAATACGGAAAAATATTAACTCAAATGAAGTATTTGCGTGCTCAAGAAATTGTTCTTAAAGTGAGAACTTTTTACACTGCTTCCGTTAACGTTTGTGCTTAGTCTCATGTTCTCGGTTTTGGTAATGTAACATTTATCGATTTTGTCAAACACTGCAAAGAAATTAGTCAAAGGAAGTACTTAACAAAACTTTCCTGCAAAGAAATTAGTCAAAGAAAATGCTTTGCAAAACTTCTTAGATTTCTTGAACACAATTTCAGTACAACGAAACGGTTTAGCTTGGGAACTATTTTAAATACTAAACCAGATTGATTTCGAAATGGATGAGTTGTTGGATGACTTTATGGACGATGTCACTTGCACTTATTCTTGCCGTAGAGGAGATATCTCTAACGTGCCCAAAATGTTTAGTTGGCGGAATAACATCCTCATTTCAATTGATAAGCGTGACTCGGAACCAATTCGGAATACTGCTGGAATCTGTAAAGGAAGACGAAGTTTTTGCAACAACTGGTTTCAAAAAGCAAATGCCAATTGATTTCGTTTGGGCTCGTCTGGAGGCAGTGTATCTATTCGAAAAATATATACAATATTTTGAATCGCTGATGGTGGAACTTTAACCATGATTACGAAAAGGACTTTTACAGAATTTTGGGGCATACATTGGCCCAATGAAACTATCATTTTAACCTACAGTCTCGGAAGAGAACTCCTACCCAATTTTGGTAAAGTGTATCAATATTTTTGCATTTTTATTTTTAATTTTATTTGTTTTTTTTTTTGAATTTCAGCTTTAATTCTAGCTTCTTTAATAGCGCTCCTTAACTTCTTAGGCCCACTCTTTAATTTTTGGTGAAAGTTACATCGCATGATTTATCTTTCTCTGACGGAGTGGTGATATCAATCGCAGCCTCCTCTTCAAAGGACGTTTGGCTTTCCTTCGAGTTCTTCGGTTCTGTTTCTTTCCTGCCCGCAAATACATACATATGTCGCTCAGCTGGTCGTAATGAGGGCACAGCTTTAATATCTTGTCTGATAGTGTTAAATATAAGAAATCAATCAAACTAAGTTTTAAATATCGCAGCTGACCTTGTATGATTATTTCTGTGCCTTGTTCTTTTATCCCAGCACCCGTAGATTTAAGAAACGCCTCCGCCTTTTGCAAGCCGTTTGTCAAATGGCGTACCTTACATTTTAAGGTTATCCACGTCGCCTCTATCTGGGTTGCATCCAACAGATTTTTGTAATAAAGTTGGGCTGTTGGTTTCTGTAAATTAATTAAAATTTATATAAGTAACAAATCAATTTTCACCATTTGTTACCTCTATGTTCCTGTGCGCTTGCATATACGCGGGGATTTCTGAAACTTCCTTCCTCGACCACTTCTTTTGCTTTTTTTCGCCTTTGCGCTTCCCAATTGATTTATTTTCCACTGCTATTTAATACAATTTTGATTAATTAATTAAAATAAAAATGTTGTGCTCACTTTTGGTTGACAGCAATGACAAACAGATTGAATTTGTATTACACTTATAGCACAGAAATATAACAATTATTCTAGACAAAATATGGGCACACTGTTTGGGCACAAGTGCCCGACTTTTCGTAGTCAGCGTCTGGGTCGAGCAAGCTGTGCACAATTTGTTCAGAGTAAATTGTTATTGGAAATGCTTACACTTTTCCCCAAGTGCCTAAGCGCTCAACAAAGTGAACACCCTATATGTATTACATAGTCAATTTTTGGAATTAAATCGTAAGAATTATTACTGCTCAGAGAACAAAGATCAAAATGAACTTTTCAAAAATATCAGTTTTTTTACACTTGGAGAGGTTATATTAAAATCGTCCGGATGTTTGTAATGCATAGAAGGAAACATCTCCGATCACAATAAGTATATATATTCTTGATCATCATGACAAGCTGAGTTGTTGTAAGTATAGCCATGCCTGTCTGTCTGTCCGTCCGTCTGTTTTTATTCTATATTCTATGTCAGTTTTAAAGTTATTTGAACCAAACTGGTCAAAGTCTTTTGGTACAAATACGCTGCCAAGTTAAGTCTTCACAGTAAAACAGCTCATTGTTGAACTAAAGACAACAACTAAATAATAATTTCTCTGTTTAACAATTTGAATGCAATTGTGTGTTAGCAGTGGGGAGGAAATCTCTCTCAATTACATTGTAAGGCCATTTCTCGTTGTGATAGTTTTGCATTGGAGTTCCCAAGCGTTTATGGCATTGCAGGCATGAAAAGGTAGCTGTTAGTGGAGCAGGCAAAGATCGCTGATGATGTGGCAGAGATGCCAATGAAACAGTTGTACGATCAACTAGCCTCATTTGTGGTGTGTTGTGTTCCTGTTTTTAAAGTTATGTGCAAACATAACGAGACCTCGAGCCTGCAATATCTAGAAGGTTTGACTATCATAGAGGCCAATAAAACAAACAAACTTAATCTGCCTGCAAGTATAAGAAGTCAATGTTCCATATAAGATCTGTGCCTTCATACAGACGGAATTTGGAATTGTTGTCAGATTTCAGTGAACATATACGTCAACAACCAACTGGCACTTCCCCTGGCAGACGTTCATTCATTTATGGCAGCAAGATAAGTTTCATTTAAAAGTTCCGCTTCTTTTCAAAAAACGATTAGTAAATGTTGAAGCTTCTCAATTGGTTCTTTTTCACCAAATATTAAAGATCATTCCCTTGGTGTGCTTATGGTTTCTTCATGACATCAGTCGAATTTAGAGGAATTGAAGACCCCATCTAAAATCCAAATATGTTGGATTAATTCTTTTAGCTTAATACAATGCGCCCTGCGTTTAAAGTCATAGCCTGAAAAGTTGTTCAAAGCTTACTTTTTTTCTGTAACTGTATACTTTGGTTCCGTCGGGATCCTGCACATATGACGGGGAGTCACGCATTTGTACACACATTTCCCTCTCCGTTTTTTCTCTATTCAAATAAAAAATAAAACTATGGCGTTAGACACATGTACGCTATCGATACACGCGCTCTTTCCGTTGCACCAGAAAAAACTAGACCCCAAGGATATGATGTCCGCAGTTTTGGCAAACTTATTGCCATGCCACCACCGATCCTGAGCCCACGTTCGGTTCGGATACACCAGCGCCTGCGGCGACTTTGACTTTCCCAAAACGCTTTTTTCTTATTGTTCGACGTTCGACATTTGCCATTTGGCGTTTGAGCTCATGCATGAATGGCTTTGAGTGGAACTTCATTCATGTGCCATCACAAGTGGACCACCTCTTGGTGACTCTGAAATTACTTTTGCGCTTGTTGCTTTGTACATTTTATATGAGCGAAGATGCTGAAGTTGTCCAAGTTGGAACGTCATCTTCTGGACGCATGATGCGAGCCAAGTTAGGCTACCTGAAAATCGAGTTACCTGGCTGACGTGATAGGTGAAGTTTGTTTTGGCAAAACTTGGCACATCATCTCTGGCAAGTAAATTAGTAATCAATATGTAGAGATGCAGACAGTTTGCCTCCCCTCGCCTTCGCTGCGATGCAACGCTAATCCCATTAGATGCACATGCTCTGCCACACTCGAGTCGCTGCTTTAATAAGCTCCAAAAGAAGAACTCGGCAGCCTCCACTCGAGTTTAATCAAAAAACTTGCAAGTCTGCCTGACTCTTGGGCTACGATGTGTGTTCGGATGATGAAATGCTACAAGAGGCAATGGCTACCAACCATCAAGCATCTACCAAAACATCTTTCAGCATCTTGTGGCACACATAAAGCACTTTGTATGCATGTCGGGCACCCTCAAACCGCCCACCACCCGCCCACAGCATCCTCTATGTCATCCTGTGTTATGAATATAAATTTATTTCCCACGTCACAACACAAACACCGCAGGCTAAAGAGGCTGGCAGGGAAGGCGCAGAGCTAGAGGGGAAGCTGCAAGCGAACTCAGACATTTCACACATCGCGCATAATAATAATAATAAACGATAACGAAATTTACTTCCTTGGAAACCCACGCTCACATTTGTACATATGCAGGAGCGGCTGCTGTATGGATGGGAGTTAGCATCCCACAGAGTAGTACATCCTTCCCATTTCCGACGGGTGCTGTTTTTATGAAAACTAGAAATATGAATGTAGTAGAATGTAGAACTTGGATTTTAATTTGGTTAGTGTAAAGCTTTCGATGATGCAGAGGAAAGTGAGATAGAACAGCAACTTTGATACGTATTGGAAGCAATTATGAGAAAATAAAAAATTATTCCGCATTCTTGATGAATGAAGTGTGGCATTTCTTATTGACGTGTAACTGAAACCTCTTATCTTCCCATCGGAGTATTACTTTTGTGCAACCTTGTACTTTCTAAAGCTGCGATTGTCACCGGATGCCTTCTGGGGCCGAAGACATTTCGCTATTTACACATACACGTGCCGAACGCATGCCGAATTTAAGGCCAAGCGAGTAAGCAGGCTTTCAGCCGCTGGGTAAATTTCGATGCTGAACCAGCTTCGATCTGGTTCACCTCAATTTAAATTCGCGCACTCTCACTTTTTGGCCTCGCTCTTGTGGACAATCGCTGCTCTAAAGCGATGGTGGTTATTGTTTTTATGCATTTTTATTGTTCAATTATATTGTATAACTATTTTTGCCTCCATGAATGTTTGCCATTTTTCTATAGAAATTAAGTCCACATGGTTCCAAATATCGCGAATATATATGTTAGACACATAACATATGTATTCGAAATATGTATAATCTCTAAAATTTTTCATCAAGATTGGATAATAAGAAGCAGAGCATACTTATCGTTCCCCCTTAGGAACACTGAAAGGCTATTAAACATATCTTCCCCTGAGTATCGGGGATATCAATGTAGGCCAACTTCAAATTACGCTCTCGTTTCTAATTTAAGTTGCGGTTTGTCATCTGTGTGAACTGTTTTAAAGGGGTAACTGGTCAAGGTATACTAAACAAGGTAGGCGCACTCGCTCTTTTGTTTGTTTGACAAGTTGTTAAATTTCAGTCGGTAGAATGAGTATTAGAGAGAAACTTTGCTCAGTCGACACCGCTTCCGTCAGAAATTGGTCAGCTGTTCGCTCTTACTTACGCTCTCTAGATACTTTCACTTAAGCTCTTGGGATACTTTTGGGAATATGGTCGTCTCGCTCTAACCACAGTGATTTTCTACTGGCACTATAATACTTTAATGAATTCAACTTGTCTTATTACACCATGTTCTAGAGATTTCCGTATAAATGCTTGCAAAATGACCATAATGTTCGTTCGACTTCTCTTATACGGGGGTGACACAGAAATCACTAGTGATGTATTTTAAATTAAAACTGCTTGTATTTATATGTGAAGTGGCACCAAAACGGCTACAGATAGATGGCGAAACTAAAGCGAATTACTAGATCGATGGAAACTCGAATTGAAACCGACTATACAAAGCCAAGTAGATTTAAGTAGTTGATTCCAAATCGCTCAAATTTACCATCTGATCTAGCAACGTTCGATATATTTTTCACTTTTCATATAAAAAAAAAAAAAAAATCGATTTTATATTTATATAATAGAGGAACATAAAAAAAATTATTTATTTAAATATTATAATAAAATATTTGCACTATGTTTTTTTTTGATTTTAATATTTTAAAAAAAAAAACAACCCATTAAAAGACCAAATATTAAAAATAAAAGAAATAATTTTATCAAAAAAAATACATAATAGAAAACGCGGGAATAATAAATAATTAAACACATTACAAAAAGAAAAAAAAAAAGGGTAAAAAAAAGAAAAATAAATGTAAGGAAGAGAAAAAAGAAATCATTTCCGACCATAAAAGTTTTTTTTATTATAAATAAAAACAAACAACTGGATTTTTGCTTGTCCGTCTGTCCGTCCGTCCGTCCGTCCGTCCGTCCGTCCCGTCCGTCTGTATGAACACCTAGATCTCAGAGATGGTAAGAGATAGAGGTTTGACATGTATGGGACAAATGCTTCTTTTATCTGCACGCAGATCAAGTTTGTTTCAAATTTTGGCCACGCCCCCTTCCGCCCCCGCAATTTGGGAAAAAGTTATATCTTCTACAGTTTTTATATTAGAAAGGTCGCCAGATAAATACAAACTCTATATAAGAGACGGCACGCTCTCTTGTTTTGTAAACGAAACTAACAAAAGTTTCAAGAAACAACGCAAACGCTTTTGGATGCTTGCAGTCCAAATTAACGGCCAGTTCTGAGCTCTCTCAAAAGCTGTAGCTTTTGGAATTAGAACTTGAGCTTAAGCTTAAGCTTATGTACACAAAATGTTGAAAACTTGAAGCTTGTCCTATTTTTACTTTCATTGTTTTTGAGGTTCCCTAACTGATTAAAACATTGATTGTATGGAAAGGCAGCTAAAGTGATGTTTTCTCCAGCGATAAGCCTACTGAAGATTCATCTGGGAGGATGATGAAACGGTACCGTGTAGGCAACCAGCTCATTTTGGTGTACAATAATGCTAAGTTGTTTTTAGTTGTGAACAAACACAACTTTTGCGGACCTAGATAGCTAGAACTCACTAATTAAAAATTAGAAAGGTCGCCGATAATACATACAGTTTTAAAGATAGAGGATTCGTACCCTCTAAGGATAGTTAGTAATTAGCAAAATGAATCGATTTGCCGAAGAAATGATAAAGATCGGATGAACGGTTCTCAAGTTATAAGCAAAAAGTGAACTGAGGCCCTCCCCGCTACCACCCTAAAAATCTTGCATACTTTTTGGATGATCAATAATTTTCCAAAATATATATTTTAAATTTGTAACTTAAGCTTGCGAGGTACGCATCGAAATTTTTGCGGAGCGGGAAATTGTTTGATAATTTCTGAGCCCGCTCCAGACCATGTAGTGTGACCAAGCAACAGCAAATGTTGTTTATTTAAGGAATTATGGGCTAATTCAAATAAAATTAAAGAGTTTATAGAATTGATAAAGGAAGTCACTGGGGAAAATTCAGAGGTCAAAGGCAATGCCATGGGAAATTTCATGAATGCATTTTGTGTGTGGAGGTATAGATAGTTATTATTGTATTGCATTGGCCTGCGTGAGCAGAACTGGACCTCTAAGATATGTATACTGCTATTGCAGTATACATCCATGTTTATTGTCGAAGAGATTCAAGTGTCTCACTCTGACAATATTTATAACAATTTATACTTTTCGTATGTTTGTTTGCCAATAATTTGAAGCCAATATTTTGTAGTGGGAACACGTTGGTTTTGTTTACTGGTTTGCAAATTGTAAGAGCAATCAGCCACCTTGCAGAGCTCATAAGCAAAAAAGAAATTAATTACATCAAATTGGTAAGCAAAAGCAACACGTTCATAAAAACCATTGCAGAAGTTCATGGTGTGAAGTGGATAAATTGGAATCCCCAAAACGTTATTCGCTGACATCACAATCAAACCTGAGTCTAAGTGGTCGTTTGAATGTGAATATGCAATAAAAGAGTCCGCTGATGAGAAGATGTGGTTATCTTCGAAACAGCGATCGTTGTACGGACATACCAATTGCTATTCCAAGTTGTTGTAATTAATCTCTATTGATTTGTGTTAATTACATTGAATTGTAACTCTCCACCGACCTCAAGCCAGCCAGATATAAAATGTTTGATAAAAAAACAAGTGAGAAAGTCGGTCAAGCCCGACTATATCTGTACTCTGTACCTAGTGTAGGAGCTGAATAAAGTGCTGCTGCTGCGCTCATCCCTAAGCTTCACTCTCTCTCTCTAAGATTGTGCGGCGATGGTTGTGACAGGGTGGCAGTGGGTGGCGGGGGGTTATTCACTTATTTGCTCATACTATGAAAACCGCTTTTCCGATCTTTATCATTTCTTCGGCAAATCGATACATATTGCTAATGACTAACTATATCTAGAAGGTAGAAATCATCTATTTTCAAAACTTTAGGAGGTATGACATTTTTTTCAAAATTGCGGGGGCGGGGAGGGGGCGTGGCAAAATTAAAAATAAACTTGATCTGCGTGCAGACAATAGGATCACAAGTCAAGTTGGGTGGCTCTAGCTCTTCTAGTCTCTGAGACCTAGGTGTTCATACAGACAGACTGACAGACGGACGGACGGACAGACGGACAAGGCTATATCAACTCGGCTGTTGATGCTTAACAAGAATATATATACTTTATATGATCGGAAATGATTCCTACTGCCTGTTACATTCATTTGCACGACTTTAGTATACCCATTTAAAATAATACCCAAAATATATAAAATTAATACAAAAAAAACAAAATGACATATATAAAAAATTTTGTTAAAAAAATTTTTTTGTTTAAAAAAAAAACAATTTAATTCACAATTAAAAAACGGAAACCCCAAAAAAAATTAAATTATTTTTACTAAATATATTAGAGCTGAAATAATTAGTTATTAAATAACTAATTTTATAAATAAGAAAATAATTTCAAGCATAAAACTTAAGAAATTACTAAATAACAAATAATTAAATAACGAAATAAATGGAAATTTCAAACTTAAGTTACTGAAATAAGTAAAAATAAAAACACAATAATAAAATAAAAAAATTAAATAAAAAAAACTATTCACATTTCAAAAGATTATCTAAATTAATTTCTCCTCTAAATTCCTTAATTCTCAAAAGGCACGCTAAATGTGTATCGGTTAATGAGCTTCTTAGTTTCCATCCATATTTTCAATAAAGAAAAAATCATTTTCCCACTCTTCCAGAAACATTTTTATTCTCAGTAAATTTAATATTTATTGTCAGTGTATTTTTAATAAGTTGCGCAGCGAGACCTTGCTCCGTTGACGGCTGAACAGCAACTGATTTGATTTTCGTTTGCGCTTCGTTGTCGAATTCCACGAAGCGAACGAAACCACGCGCACGAAGACGCTTGCCGACGTCACACGACCGTTTACACTGTCTGTGTAGCAGCGAGAGCCGGCAAGATTAAAAAAAAAAGGGGGTCTGCCTTAAACCAACAGCTAATATTGTCTGTGATTTCGGCGACAACTTCACAACAAATATTGTATTGCTGTTGTAATGTCATCGGTACAAAGAAAATAGCATCCCTAGAAAAGATTTCCTAATAACATGAAAATTTCAGTTGCGCATTTGGCAAAATCGTGCTGAATTAATGGTGTTTTCTATTACTCGTCTAGTTCTGAGAGCTACAATTCAATGTAATTAATACAAATCAACAGAGATTAATTACAACAACTTGGAATAGCAATTGGTATGACCGTACAACGATCGCTGTTTCGAAGATAACCACATCTTCTCGTCAGCGGACTCTGTATTGCATATTCACATTCAAACAGCCACGCAGTTGTCCATTATATAACAATCTAACGCCGAATAACGTATTGGGGACTGCAATGTGCTAAGCGTCGAGATCAGTTGTCAGCCTGAAATTCTGCAATGCTTTTTGAGCGTATTACTTTTTGCTATCCAATTATTGTTGTAATTAAGATGAATTTCTTGAGGCAAATGGCTAAAGAAGTTTTTGGCTTATAGCAAAAGCATCATCGACCACCATCACGTATTGAACAGCAATCTCACGCTGTGGCAAGGATGCGTCTTTAGGAATGTTGAAGCAGTTAAAGACCAGGTCCCTATAAAAGGAAGTTTGACGGAAAATTTCTTCGTCAGAAACCCGCCCATTCGTCCAAGCGTGAACATTCACAAGTTTTGTATATCAATTCAGCAATTTTTGGCCATTCTCCTTTATTTGAAGGGAAATTGATAAAAAGCATTACAAACATGGGTTTAATTTCTACAATCTTGCTAATGGAAATGTGCGGAACTCGAAAAATATTTTGCAACGACCGAATGCTATCTTCACTTGACAAAAAGCGCAGTGTGACCATTAAACGACATGACACCGAAAGATTGAACTTGGACCAACAAATACCCAACTGAAAAATACTTTGGTTAAATTGTATAAAATAGAATGATTGCTACATACTACCATCTGCTCAAAGTCTGCTACTTTCATTCGTAGATCATTTTTGTAAGGTTATAGTGCTTCCAATCGAAACTCATTAATGCGCTTCGTGCAGCAACCTTCACTTTCGCGGCGTGAAAGCCCTGTCTTCACCCACACACACTGCGACGAGCTTGATTCTTCTTCGCGTTTTCTTGCTTATACAATAATTTTTGTGGCTATCCATTAGCCTAATTCATTTTTAAATTAAGCAGAACGGGCAAACAAATGTTTAACAAAATTTGCCCCCCAACTGTATGAATACTAATCGAAATTATTTGAGTAAGGGAAATATTTGCGCAAATTTTTTAAGAGCAAACATTTCCACAATTGGGAACACCAAAATGGTTTTATGGAAACATTTGCAGTTCAAGGCTAACTTGGTTTGCACTATGTGTTCAAACAAGGCTGCAAACCTCTAAAATTTTACAGAAGGTTCGGTCCCTGGGTTCGAACCCGTTGTAAAGCCTAAGGTTCGGTTCGCGGACCGGTTCTCGGAACCCCTTAACCCAATGTTTTGGTTCGAACCTCGGTTCGCTTTAACATAGAAGAATAATTTCGATTTATTAACACTTATTTTTTTAAATAATATTCTTCATGTCAATAATGCAATTTTTAATTATCAAATTCATTAGCTGACACTAACAACTTTTGAGAACCGCTTAGTTTAAATTATTAAGCATTCTTCTTAGATTGTAAACTGTTGAAAAGGCCCGTTAAACTGATTCCTGAGTTGCTGGAATAGCAAGTATAGTTAACGCAATGTTTTTTAAGTCTTCTTTTTATCACCTTTCCAAAATTTTAAAACATTTGTCGATGTATTGGACAATAGTAGAAGGAATCTTTAACTTTATTTACAGATTTGATATTAAATATTGGTTTATTGCTTTCACTGCTTTCAAAAACTTCTCTTCTACGCAATCAGAAGTTGATTCATTTAAAACTCTCATCAAGAATTTATTTTTGGAGCTTCAGCATGTCTGTAATGTATAATATGAAGTTAACAAAATTTGAAATCTTGGGTCTTAGAGCACTGCAGTCAATGTGGGTTCTTAGCTCATAATAGGAGAACTTCTTTCGAACGAATATAGTAATAATCAAAAGATTTCAGAACAGTTGCTCGAAATGAAAAACAAGCGGAATAAAAATCACTTGCTAGTAATTGTGAATCCTGTAGTTTAAAAACATTTTTTTGGCTGCAGCAATAAAAAAATATTTTGAACTTTCAAATGTTATTAGGTGGAGCTCTTTTTAAAGAACTCTGAATTAAATAATCTTTAATAGTTAGTAAACGTTCAATTTCAATTTGAATTTTTTATAAGCAAAGATTTCATATAATGTGAGTACTAATGTTAAACTAAACGTCCCTAAAAAATCGTTATCTACTAAATTTAGAGCCTGTGCAGCACAACAAACTGTAATTACATTGTCCTCCAGGGAATTTATTGAGTAAACTTGGTCATCGTCCAAATCAAACAATGCTTTTGAAGCACATATTCTTCATAGTTGCATTCCTTTTATGCTCTACAGTTGTCATTTAAAAGTTCTATTGCTCGATCCATATTCGTTTCTTGACTTCTCTTCTTGAACTTCTTGAATGATAGTCAGATTACAAGGAATTTCTATATTTCTATATTGTATTTGTCGTTAAAAAAAACTACTTAATTTGTTGAACCGAACCGAATTTTTCTAAAAAGTGGTTCGGTTTGGGTTCAGGTTCGAGGAGTCAAAAATATTTGAGGTTCGGTTCATGGTCCGGTTCGTCGGACCCAAAAAACCCGAACCGAACCGGTTCTAAGGGGTTCGGTTCAGGACCGGTTTGCAGCCTTGTGTTCAAATTTTATTTTCGTGTGGGACCTTAGCTTTTTAGTTTATAAACATTATTTGTTTTATCATTTCATTATTTTTTGCAATGGCACTTCGCTTTTCCGATATTAGGTTCCCTGCTTTAGAAAGAAAAAGAAAAGAGGCACTGCTTGCCGGAGTTCCCTGGATTTGGGAGCTTGCACTAATTGCAAGCAGGATTGGAAATTGTAATTGGTTTGATTCCCACCATTATAAACGATCAAAGTCATTTTCAGTTTCTCGCCGTTTTCATTTTTAATATTGCCCAAAAATGACCAGACTTTGCTCCGACTCCGATTCTACTTATAGTAAATCTCTTTGATCTCTTTGAGACTAAGCTGAATTGAGCTTTTGTTTGTTTAACAAAATACAAAACTCTTTCACTGCTAAAGAGTCTATTCGGTTCACTCCGAGAGAAACAAAAGATTTGTTTTATTTCATCTTGGGAATAACTAACACTTTCCTCTGAAATGTTCTAAATTTGCTGCTGGGGAATTTCTGACGTTTAACCTCTTCTCTGAGATCTAGGTGTTCATACAGACAGACGGACGGACGGGACGGACGGAGAGACAGACGGACAATGCTAAATCGTTTCGGCTGTTGATGCTGATCAAGAATATATATACTTTATATGGTCGGAAATGATTCCTTCTGCCTGTTACAAAAATTTGCACGACTTTAGTTTACCCCTTTTACTCCAAACGGGTATAAAAATGCCAAAAAGGAAGGAACCCAAAATGTAAACAAATGAATGATAAATGGGATGAAAGTGTGAACAGAATCAATGGCTAAATTGAGTTTAATTTTCCAATCCAGCAAAAAATGTGTGTGATTACGCAAGCCTGATTTCATTTGGCTTTTTCACCAGCAACATCGCCACAATCTTTTTCAATTATCCCTATATTTTCGCTACTAAATTTTCCGTTTTTCCCTCACACACACTCCCGTCTTAATTGATTTCATTCTACCCCATCCACAGCACACAGCCTCCCTCAAATAAATTTTGCATAAACTAGTTAGCCCATGATGATGCCTTGACCACAAAAACCAACAGGAATAAAGAAACTGCAGACGTAAAGCCGAAGCGGGAAACATATTTTAGCCATGAAATTTATGCCCCAACACACTAAATGAATTTTGAGAGAGGATCTAGAACCCGGACCCGGACTCTGTGAGCGGGGCCGTTTTTAAAAATGCAACAAAAGCCAAAAGAGAGGCGCCAACGACAAACGCAAACAATGCAGATAATTTAGTTAGCGCGGCGGCGGCTATTTCGTTTCAGAAAAAGGAGAGGGGTGAAGAACGAGTGGCAGGGCGGGGCTGCCAACTTAACGAACGAAAAATCCATTGGCACGCCACAAAAATAGTTAACTTTGTGCAGGCAACGTTTAAATTATGCAGGCACCGCAGGACACTAGTTTCAGTAACTCCTGCCTTCATTTGACTGGCTGCAGTGTTTATGCGTATTGTTGTTGTTTGCTAAATGTCTGTCAAACTGCACAAATGTTTGTATTTGGGATCCCAAAAGTTCAGGCAAAATTAAGTTGGCTTTAAGGACTAACCGAATGTACGAGGAAACTGTGTAAGGAGAGCCGCAAAATGCAGCTCATTTAAACACATGTCACAATACTTACGCACAGCTGTCACTTTGACAATTTTCTAGATGAGTTTCTTGCGACTTCGTTGACGCTCCCCGAAAAAAATACCATCTCAACTGGGTGGGTTGGAGCAAGTCGTCTGGCCTGCCTTGCGTAGGTCTGTCAACGTCATCATCATAATCTTATGCCACACATCACATGTTGTCTTCCCTTTTTTTTTTGACTATGACTCGCTGGCTGTGAGTCGCGTAATGAAAACTTATTTTGGCATAACGAAGTATCCCAAAAAAGGAAAAATGACAAACAGCTGTGGCTCCTGACTTTGTTGAAATTTTTGACTGGGCGTCTACAGGATTGGTGGGTTTAAAGCTGGCAAAAGGGCAAACAAAAGGGGTTTTTTATACGTTAATTTATTTGCTAATCAACTTAGAAAAATTTAGTCTGTTTGAGAGTACCATACAAATTGAGATGTAAATATAATAATATTAAGATAAATATAATCAGTACCGAATAGAAATGAACAGTTAAAGGCTAGAATATACCAAAATGATCCTTAGTTATAAAGGAAACTCACTAAAGAATAGGAGGAAAAAATAAACTTTAACTTTGAGTTTTATTATTTGTTCAACAAATATAATAAATTTTGGTAACAATTTAAAATTATGCGATTCCAAATGATATCTATAAGTCCAGAAGTATTTTTTTTTTTCTGATTTTTCAATTTTTTCCTATAAAGATGATATTAAAACGAAGAATTTAAGTAAAAATCCGAAAATTAATATAGATAAATGAAATGGATTGAAAAAATATTTATAAAAAATTTTTTTTTTTGGAATTACTCTTTATATAATGAATCCAGTAATATGAATAATGAACAACACAATTTTGGAGAGTTTGATCAATATCGGATGAATATATCATATAGCTGCCATTTAAAAAATTTATATCATCTCATTGTAAACTTGGTGCAATTTAGCTTTGCTCTATTTTTACAAGTTAAAATGGTGTTTGAGTCTTTGTACTATAGTGACTGAGATATTTTAAATTGAGATTTATTTCATTTTCTAATAATGAAACTCAAGGATTGAATTTAATTTTTTTAGTAATCAATAAAATTTAAAAAAAATTACACTTATTTTTCGAGGAATAAACTAAAATCCAATCATGATTAATGCTTGAATAATAACTTTGACAAAAAAAGAAACAAACATTATTTTTCAATTTTCGAGTAATAAAACTAAAATAAATTAATTTAATTTTAATTTTTTAATAAAATTATTTATTAAGTAAAAAATATTTAATAAAAATAAAATAATTTGTGATCTCATATATCCACTTCGACTAGATTTCGAGAAATTCGGAAGTGGCAAATGTTATTGATATTATAGCTTTTAGCGTTTGAATATATTTCATTCGACCGAATTCTCTTGTTCCTGATAATTGCTTTGTTTCAGATTAACTAACAATTTACTTTGTGTGAAAATCGACCCCTAATCTACTTTTCAAGCAGTCATTTCTGGATTTTGAGATATTTTTGTCTATTTTAGTACAAATTCTTTCAAAGAGTATACTAAAAAAAGGGTGGTTTTTTAAGAGCTGTAGGAAAGTTTTTAAAAAGAAAAACACATAAAATTCAGAAAAATGCATGAAATCTTTATTTGAATCGATGGTACGATCTATATAATTTAATGTTTGAAGATTATTTCATGCATATGTTGACCGTGACTGCGCCTCAAATGGTCCATCCGCTTGGTCCAATTTTGGCATACTCTTTCCAACATTTCGGCCGGTATCTCCCGAATAAATGCTTCAATGTTGTCTTCCAATGCGTCAATTGAAGCGGGCTTGTCTGTATAGACATGAGCTTTAACATAGCCTCACAAAAAATAGTCTAAAGGCGTTAAATCGCACGATCTAGGCGGCCAATTGACCGGTCCCGAACGTGAAATAAAATGTTCACCGAACTCGCCTTTCAATAAGTCCATTGTTGTGCGTGCTGTGTGGCATGTGGCACCGTCTTGTTGAAACCACATGTCATGCATGTGAAGCTTTTGCGTTATGGGCAAAAAAAAGTTGGATATCATCTGACGGCTCTTGCAATGCATCTGGCTGATATTCACTCCAAAATCCACAACTCTGCTTATTTACTTACCCATTGAGCCAAAAATGAGCTTAGTCGCTGAACACAATTTTTCGGTAAAAGAGTGGATCTTCGGCCAACTTTCCAGAGCCGATTTACCAAAAATTCTACGTTGCGGTAGGTCGTTCGGCTTCTGTTCTTGCACCAGCTGTATTTTGAAAGGCTTCACTCCTAAATCCTTCCACAAAATTTTTCACGTTGTTGAGTAACAGAGGCCCAATTGCTGCGAACGGCGACGAATCGATAATTGATGGTCATCATTAACACTGGCCGATACAGCTGCGATATTTTCTTCAGTTCGCACTCTACATAAGCGTGTTGGTGGTTTAATGTCCAACAGTGTAAATTTGGTGCGAAATTTAGTCACAATAGCCTGAATAGCCGCTTCAGTGTGTCGCTTAAACTGATCATAAAATGGAAGAAGCACGCGTGAACTTTCTTAACAGAGCACGCATTTATAAAGGTTGTCAAAAAAGTCTTGCGGTATTTCCGCAAGCTTGTCTTTGCAAGCGCGTAGTTCTAGTTGTATTCGTCGCATCGGTTCACGCTAGAGCTTTTTGAAAAGCTCTTTTCACGCGCTAACAGTGTTTGATTTATTGTTGTTTGTTTTTAGTCGTTCGTGAGTTATAGCGTCGCAAACATGGAGCAAAATAAAGAGAAAATACGGCATATTTTACAGTACTACTACGATAAAGGCAAAAATGCATCTCATGCTGCCAATAAAATTTGTGCAGTTTATGGACCCGATACAGTTTCCATTTCCACCGCACAACGATGGTTTCAACGTTTTCGTTCTGGTGCAGAGGTGATCGAAGATGCGCCACGGTCCGGAAGGCCTGTCGTCGAAAATTGCGATAAAATCGCTGAATTGATCGAAAGAGACCGGCATAGTAGCAGCCGTAGCATCGGCCAAGAGCTGGGCATGAGTCATCAAACCGTTATAAACCATTTGAAGAAGCTTGGATTCAAAAAGAAGCTCGATGTATGGGTGCCACACGACTTAGAAAAAAAAAAATTTTGCCCATATGGATGCATGCGAATCGCTTCTGAATCGCAACAAAATCGACCCGTTTTTGAAGCGGATGGTGACTGGCGATGAAAAGTGGGTCACTTACGACAACGTGAAGCGCAAACGGTCGTGGTCGAAAAGCGGTGAAGCTGCCCAGACGGTGGCCAAGCCTGGATTGACGACCAGGAAGGTTCTTCTCTGTGTTTGGTGGGATTGGCAGGGAATCATCCACTATGAGCTGCTCCCCTATGGCCAAACGCTCAATTCGGACCTGTACTGCCAACAACTGGACCGCTTGAATGCAGCACTCATGCAGAAGAGGCCATCTTTGATCAACAGAGGCCGAATTGTCTTCCATCAGGACAACGCCAGGCCACACACATCTTTGGTGACGCGCCAGAAGCTCCGGGAGCTCGGATGGGAGGTTCTTTTGCATCCACCGTATAGTCCGGATCTCGCACCAAGCGATTACCACCTATTTCTGTCCATGGCGAACGAGCTTGGTAGTCGGAAGTTGGCCACAAGAGAGTCCTGTGAAAATTGGCTCTCCGAGTTTTTTGCCAATAGGGAAACGAGCTTCTATAAGAGGGGCATTATGAAGTTGGCATCTCGTTGGGAACTCGTCATCGAACAAAACGGCGCATATTTGACTTAAATCGCATTATTATAACCAATTTTATGAACAATTGAAAATTCAATAAAAATACCGCAAGACTTTTAGATCTGGATTAGGCCTGTATGAATTGATTTATGGGGGAGTCTAAGAATGGTACTCCATATCGCGGTTTTTTGGCTATCGAGTACCATATCTTAGGGACATGCAAATACCATCATAAAAAAAAAGATTTAAAAAAAATTTACCGTGCGCTTTTAGAGATTTTCTTTTTTCTGGAGGTACCTTAACCGATTGCACGATTGAAGTGAGTTTTGTATATTGCGTACCCAATGACCCTGTCCACATTTGCTGAATTTTAGAGAATTTGATCTTAAAGCATTAAAATCTAAGTTAAAATTGTTGTCGTTGTGTGTTGCAAGTACAAAAACCCTTAGAACGCGAAACGGGTAGAATGATGCGTACGGGTCCCTTTTGTCATAATTTAAAAGTCTTATCGGGGTTTTTTAGTGTTTGCACTATTAAAAAGAGGAAATGGACAAACTAACAGGAAAAAATCGTAAACGCGAAAAACATCACAAAGTTTAAAGCAAATCCGATGCAAAAGTGGCAAACATCTTTTAATATTATTTATTTTAGAAGGGTACAATGTTTTAAGGTATAACGGGTAGTAAATATTATTAGTATCAGTTTTTAAAATTACCACTAAACTCATCATTCAACTTCAGAAATTCAGTAACGGTTTTAACAAAAAAAAAATTACGAAAATTATAAAAAATAAATTAAAAGGTACCTAAACAACAAAAAGCCAAAATAGGTTTATGCCATAAAAGTAAAATTTGGCATTTTCTTTAAAATGTTGATTTAAAAACTAAGAAAATAGTGGTTATTTACCAGTTATAAGAAAATCAAGGAAAACCCTTGGGGGAGACTCAAAGCTTTCGAAAAATCTGACTTTTAGAAAATCCGGTGCGCAAAAAAATTTTTTTTTGGAGCACCCTAATGTACATATAATGATAAGAAAGAGTATGCTCCTACTGGGACTTAATCCCAGGCCTCCACGTTTGCTAAGCTAATGTCATGTCAACTAGACCATCTTTGTACATTATTAGCTATCACCCTTTACCTAAGGCATTTGCTTATTTAGCAAATCGATTAATAACTCGTTAAAATCTCTGAATTCAATTCACTGCTTCAAATTGTCGTCTACGCATTAAGTTCATCAAAGGTCGCATCCGCACACGGTGTGTACGTTTGCTACTCCCCGGGCTGCTGTGCGATCTCATAACAACAATTATGCTAATGTCGTCCAATCCGGGACGTCAATCCAACATAATTGCTAACAAATTAGTCATGGTCACACAGGCCAATCCCAGCCTAACCTCACACCTATCTCACCCCACAGTCATTCACACAAATGTGTGAGTGTGTATGTCCCGGAGTCCATTGTGCTTCTCACTTGTCTTGGTCGCAGGCAAAGTTTAACACGCGAGTTGGTGGGGGAGGTGGAGGAGGCTGGCACGGTCTGTGGGGTTAGGCATGTAGCCTGGCAATTTGCTTGTCATGTGCTGCAACGGCTAACAACCAACTGTGGAGTTCTGTAAGCCCTGATGAGGCAAATGAGTTTCATTTCCATGTACTTCAACCTGTGTGTCTATGTGTGTGTGTGTGCGGTGAGTGCCAAGTCCTTGCCCGAAGTACTTGGCAACGGCATCAGGTTTCAGGGTAGCCAACCTGCGGCTGCTCCTGCTTCTGGCTGCACTTTTGATGGAGTGCCTTAAATTTATATTAGAATATTAAGTAAATGAGTGCGCCACTTAAGTCAGGTAAAGTGGCGGCAATTTGTGGATTCCAGCTTAATGTTATGCATCATCGGGGATGAGGGAGAGATATTACATTGAGCAAGATATCCAAGCGAAACCACAACCGATATTTTCAGTTTGTTGTTAGTTAGTTCAAAACCGTAATTTAAATGGGTTTTATTTTGGTTAAACTTTTTTTTTTAAATTTAATTAGGAACCAAATTCCGGTTCTCACGTCAACTTTGGTTTTCAAGTAATTTGTTTAAAAATAATATATCCGAAAATTAAGCTCCCATCAACAGCCGCGGCTTTGTTTTTCGTATGCTAATATGCCCAATGAACCCGATGGTTCCGAAGATGCATACATGCATACAGAGCAAACAGCGCAACTTGTTCCAGCTGAGGGTGTCGAACCAAACAGAGGCATGAAATATACTGCAATAAATTAAAACTTTAGCCAAGTCTGGTTGTTAGAGCCCAGTAAAATTGACCCGGAAAGAGCTCTAAGAGCGGCAAACATAAAAAAAATCAGTGCAATTATGCTCAGAGCAGTTTTCGAGCAAATCCGATAAGTTCAATCGACTCATTTTTTGCAGATACTGTGGAAAAAATTGTTCTACGGATTGAAATGCTCTGACATTTTATGAAGTAAAACCGCGATCAGAATATGAAATGGAGGCACACTGAAACCGATGACTTTATGGCAAATCATTGGCCATCGACTTAGTAAATAACGAATTAAAAAGTCTAATCAGCAAAAAAAAAGACGGAACCGAAACCGGAACCGTTAACCGAAATAAACCGTTTCAAATCGGGTACCGGAACCGGAATCGAAACAAATTTTTTGTTGGGAACCGAAAACCGTTTACCGTTATTATTGGAACCGATATAACCGGAACGAAACCGAAACGTTGGTACCGGTACAGTTTCGGTTTTTTTACCTTTGCTGACGTTTGTAATGCAAAAAAACAATCATAACACGTCCCTTACACGATGCCATATTTTCTTGCAACTTTTTTAGTAGTCCCTATGTAAAATGACACTTGCAAGAAAATCTCGCATATTGTAAAGGGCGCCTAACTTACTATGTTAAGTAGGGTTGTCGAAATATCGATATTGAATACATTTTGACGATATTTTATATTACCTTTTTTGGTTTTTGGACAAAAAGAAGGTTTCTAAAGGAGTTTTGGGCTTTTGTGGCCTATTTAATTAATCAGTAATAAATAAACTATTAATATCCAAGAAAACCCCCATTTTTGTGGCCGAAACTAACAAAAATACACACCAAAAATTTATTCAACAAGTATTCGATATCGATATTTCGACATCCCTAATGTTAAGACCCAAATATTCTTTTAAATTTAATACTTCGCACTAGTATAAGCGGCCAAAAATGGTAGCAAAAGGCTAGTTAATAAATGATACGAAATAGAAAAGCTAGAGAAATCCTTTTTGAAAACAATCCTTTTGTATGTGGATATTTTTAGACCCTAGTACAACGTAATTCTAAGTACTGAGCAAAAAATACTTTTATCGATCTTTTACTAAATATTTCTAAAAAAAAATTTCGTCGTTTGCTGATCAATCACTCCTTAATGATGAATGCAGTTCAAATTATGGTTCATCTGATTGCGCCGACGAAGTTCAGGCATATGTGATTTTGCAGGAAAAGATTCTTGGTAATAATAATACATCAATTGTGTCAACAAATAAGCTACTGGAATCTACTCTCGCACTTAAACGTGTTCGAAACCTTGAAAACGTTCTTAACTGGTGGTCAGAATCCTCCACAAAGTTCCCACAATTGTGTGAGATTTCAATAGTTGTTTTTTCTGTTCCAGCTACGCAGCTTAGCGAGGAGCGCCTATTCTCTGGCGTCGAATTTATAATGAATCCGCTAAGAAGATTCATGGACTCAACCACATTGACTGCAATTATGTTACTGCGAGCAAATCACAAGAATTCTATATAGTGGACGTATAAAATTCGAAAACGTATAATACATAATATACGGCCCTGTTCCGAATTCCGAGTCGGTTTCCGTGTAAACGTCGTCTTTTCTTATTCCAAATTTACAAATCAAAATGGAAGGTGCGAAGAATATCTGTGGTTACTAGAGCGGGTCGTTTCTTTTTGACGAATTGATTCCACTTGACATTGAGCAGTCGGTTTCAAGTGCATAAGAAATTCCGATTTTCTTCAAACCGGATCTAGTAACCATAGATCTCATTGTTAACTTTCATGTAAAATTGTTGAATTGGTATTCCACTTCCAAACGTTTACACGAAAACCGGCTCGGAATTCGGAACAGGGCTGCTAATATTTATAAGCATATAATGCAATTATTAGATCATACATGTTTACTACGTAAAGAAATACGAAATATGAATTCTATATAGTTTTACTTTAAATGTAAAACCATTAATTTTTTTATTGAAATTTGATAAGTTTTATTAAACGGAAATAAAATGATTTAGATTTATCTCAGAAGTTAATTTTTTCAGTATTAAAAATAAGTATTACTTATATCGGTACGTACCGGTACATACCGGTATACCGAATCAAAAATCCGGGTACCGTATCGAAACCGAAAACCGAAATTAAATGAAAACCGAAATAGAACCTTTAACCGAAACATTCATTTCGGGACGTACCGGTTTGTCACCCCCCCCTTTTACGGACGGACGGACAGACAGACAGACGGACATGGCTATATCGACTCGGCTGTTAATGCTGTTCAAGAATATATGTACTTTATAGGGTCGGAAATGATTCCTTTTTCCTGTTGCATACTTTTGCACATACTTAATATACTCTATGTACCTTCGGTACAGAGACACATTTCTTCTGGAATTTTTTTATAGTATAGTTAAAATGTTGCGCTCAAAAATCGATTTCAAAAGTGTTTTTATTGAAATTTTTCCGTAGGTAAACTTACGTATAAAGCCAATCTCAATTCAGAAACGTTATTTGAAATCAATCCAGATATAAAACGAAAGGTAATAAATAATGTTTTTACAGTGTTAACCACAATGATATAGCTTCTTAGAATATACCATTTATTGCCGTAAACATTACTTAAGTTATGGTGTCGAGTTTTTTGACTACCATTTAATTACGTCTTCTTTTATTTAGTAATCGTTTTAAAGAATTGTGATTTGGCGACCTTTCTAATTGTAGATGTATTGTCTCCGGCTCGAGGTCAGGTTAATAGAAAAAACGATTTATGTTTCTTTTTTCTCCGATGTATTTCGGTTGCTCTTCGGCATCCGTCTTCAGGGCAAAACTACAAAAATTTATACACCAATATTAAACATTCAATCCTTTAACAAAATTCACAAAAAACAGTTTACATACAATTTTTACACGTCTGCACCGTGTGACGTGGAGTCTTCAACTAATTGTCAGTGAGTAAGTGTCTGCGCGCAGTTCTCAGTATCAGTCTTAAAATTGAGTCTCCTGTCAGTTGAAACGCTTGAGATATGTAACATTTCTAATGTGAAGCGTTTGTTGTAATGCTGCTCTTGTTGTAGTATTGTCGCTGCCTCATAATTTGGCTAGTGGCCGCTTTTTACGCTATGTGCTGCCAGCGCAGTATTTTGTATGTGGGTTTGATGTCGTAGCTTGTAGTCAGATTTATGTTGGGCTATTCGGGTTTTTAACTTGGATTTTGTCGTCCCTATGTAGACTTTGTTGCAAATATCGCATGGTATCTTGTAGATGACATTCTTGACATCTTGACTTTGTCTATTTTTGATTTGGTCCAGTTGAAAAATCCTTTCATCGTGTTTGAAGGTATATGCGCAATTTGTATGTTTTGATTGTCGTAGCAGTTTGATCGTGCGAATCGTTCTGATAGTTTTGGTACGTATGTGAGTGATCGGTATTTCTTAGGTTCCTGTATTCTTCTAGCATTTGCATTTTTGAGTCTTTTCAACAATGAGTCAATTACCCACATAGGGAAATCATTATTGGACAAAATAACTTTTATCTCCGATTCTATTGCTATCTGATATGTTTTGTTGCTGATATTAGTCATTCGTTGAATATACCCAAGTACCGTATTCATTATCATGCTTCTTGGATGTTTTGAATTGAAGGTGATAATCCGTCCTGAGGCTGTTGGTTTCATGTACCACTTTGTTTTTAAAATTTTGCCGTGTCTATTTATTGTGGTGTCAAAATTAGGTAATTTTCCGTCTTCTTCTATTTCCAATGTGATTTTAATGCTGCCCCCCCTGTTCGTTTTTTGCAACTCAAGGGGTCTCTCTCTGATCTTGCTAATTTAAATATTACTTCAATCAGAAGTTCGGGTCCATCGGGTGTGTGGGACAGGGAAACAATCATTTCTATCAACTGACTCATCGGAGATACACGTCGTAAGCAGAAAAACTATTGTGCCATGAAAGTTTCTTGTAAAAATTCTAATGTTTTTGATTAGTTTTGTGACTTTTTCAATTTTTAAAGTACTATTTTTGCAGGGTAGTTCATCTAGTGTTTTGAATTTGAACTTTTCATAATTTGACTTTAAAAAAGACAAATGTCATTCGGAAAGCGAATAATTTTTAGTAAAATCTTTGAAATATTAAAAACAAATTTCCAAAGTGGTGAGTCCTTGACTCAAACTGTGCGAATTTTGAAAAAAAAATTTAACAAATAAAACTCAATTTGTGGATCAATTCGTGAAGCGAGTTTGTGAACCTGGAATGTTGGTTGATTAACCAACCCGTGTACGTAATCGTCCGATGCGCTCGACCGAAAACATTGCCAAGTCAGCCGTGATGGTCATTTGACTGAAAATATTTTTCATAATTTAATGACATGAACCAACCTTTCCAATAAATGTTCAACCTTTGGGAAATATCGAGCCGTTTTTTTATAGCAAAATTAAATTCTAAATCCGGTCCGATAAAACGCATCAGGATTTGGCCGGGACTACACGGATTTTGCTGAGATGAGTTTTCGCCGCGATGCCATAGATCTGTTGACCATTCCTCCATACCTCAGCCAGAATGACAGAATGTTGTTCGGGTTTAGGAGTTCTTTGCTTGCCACTGCCTGAACTGTTGCCTTGACATTATACCCTATAGCCAGTCTTCTGTCCAGTGTAACCTCAAGAGATTTGTAAGTTGCTGTGTTCGGTTGGAATGGGTTCCGCAATATTTCATCTAGTAGCGCAGTTGCTGCACTTTTTCAAGTACTCCTGGAAAGAATCTGTGACAAAGTATGGTCATGCGACAAAGTATGGTCATGTCGTAGGCGAATGTTGCGATAAGCAAGTCGTTGGGATCTTCAAGCGGTATGCTTCTGCAGGTCGCTCTATTAGAAACTCCAGTTGGGGCGGTCCTTGATCTTCTAGAGCAGACCTTCGTGCCACACTCTAGTTACTCTAGAGCTCTAGGGCTCAGTCGGAAGCCAAACTGGAATTCGGAAATGGCTTTAAGAGCAGATCATACATGGAGCATTCTAAGAAGGTTACAACGCTTGGAACAGCCTGTCGTGGAGATGTAAGAGCTGCAAAAAATAAGAAGAAGCTAAACGAAAAAAACAAATACACTTTAAATAAATAGATATACAAAGGAAGAAGAAAAAATGAAAGGAAATTTAAAACTATTTAAAAAATAAAAATTTTATGAGTTAAACTTAAAATAAAATAAAAGAAACTCTCGTGGGGGAAGATTTTAGCCAGTCCGGCAGCTATGCCAATACTCACACCTGGGTGGTCAGAGATTTCCCCTAAGATAAATAGAGAGATGTTTTTAGAGAGAAGAGAGAGATCTGTTGAGAGCAGGTGGATAGAGATCATTATAATTTTGACATAAGACTCACGATTGTGCTTCTACAGTTGTCAGGCACTAAGGTAGTTCGGTTGGCTAGAAGGAACGGAGAGATAGGGACTAAAAGTTCGAGATCTAAACATAAAGTTTATGAAGAAAGAAAACTAATATATCACGGTTGGCTGAAGGAAGGTCTAACTGTGAGTCAGGGGGTAGGGTCATAAGAGGTAAAGCTGATAATACGTTGTTTTTTGGGGTAATGGCGGGGGCTGGAGGGTATAAGCTTGGGTTATGGATCTTCCTCGAGCGTGCCTACAAGAGGTGAAGTGAACCATAGGGTCAAAAGATTCATCACGACTTCGATCGTCAAGGTTCACGTAGGTAGGGTCTTCACTGTCTTGGTGTATTGTTCAGAGGTCAAGGGGGTTTTAATATTTCTGTGGGCGGTCGTTGGATGAGAGTTTTTCCGGGTTCGAGGTTGCGTTGACGAACAGCTTTTGGTTCAACTTTTAAAAGGTCGAAATCAAAGAGAGGGGAAGGAAAGGAGGAAAGGAGGAAGAAAGGGGGAAATAGGACGGGGGAAGAGAAGCTGGATAGAAGCGGATGTTTAGCTCTTCCCTATAAGGTTACAGATTCCACCTTTTATGAAGAGGAATAATATAGGATTCCTTCCAAAGATTTGGAAAAATAGGATTCTAACGATCGATTAAAAACTTAACATGGATTGCACAAAATCACACTCTTGCCACAACTAAGTTGTCGCAGGGGGGTTTTTGATTTTTTGACAAGTAAGGAGCTCGGGAAATCAGGGAGCAGTTTCGGTCGTGAGGTAGTAGATTGAGAGTCCGGGTCCCTGTGGTCTCTTCAGAAAAAAGAAGGTGAAGAAGACCTACTTGGTTGTTACGGTCTCTCTTGTTTTACGAAAGTATTCTGCTCAGAAAGTGTAAAGTTCGATTTTCATCGTTGTAGGAAAGTCAACGACAGCTTTAACTGAGCACTAGACTTAATTTTTAAAAGAAGTCTAGGACAGAGGTCTGGAGAGGAGCGCTTGGCATTCAAGAGAATTAGGACAAGTACTAAAAAAATCTAGTAAGGAGTTCTTAGATTTAAAGTTCTCGAAAACGACGGGCTTTCTATCGAAGGGTAGATCAAAACTGAGAGATTTTCAGCGTGATGGTATACATGTAATAGCTTTAATTTACATAGAAAAATAACTTTGATGGTGAGGAATATGAGAGTGCACCGTTAAAAAACATTATTGTAATAATAATATCTAAAATTAAATATTGCTCAGACGACACCGCTTTTGTCAGAAATTAGTCAGCTGTTCGCTCTCACTTACGCTCTCTGCATACATGTGGAAATATGGGAATATCTAAACACCTGTGACTTCCTAATAGCACTTTAAAGTATCTGTTTGCGCACTATAGGTATCTTTTGAGGCGCTATCGTTTAGCGTTTAGCATCTCCTACGACAGTGTAGAGAAATATGAAAAGTTTTTGTTTTGTTTTGGCGACCTGATTTGATTTAAGTCAAAGTTTTTGATTCAAACTGGCTCAATAACAACGGTTATTTATAATTTAATACAATCAAATCAATTTAACAGAGATAATGCACAACATGTTGGAAATGCAATTATATGTCTGAACAATTGGTTGGGACAGGTGTTCCGCCACTTAGCAGTTGAAATTCATAAAAAAAATCACAAAATTTTTTCGAAATTTGTTTGGTGAATAACCATTTGGAGTTCCTTTGCGGCCGAGATTTTGAAGTTCTCCAATTTGTTGCTTTCTCGATGGCCGTCTTAAAAAAGTGGCCCAGTCCGTTGAGTCGAGTAGCCCGACTTCATAATACTGTCAATTGAAAACAAACATGAAAAGCAAATAATAAACTCAAAAACTAAGCAAAATTTGCCGTTCGCCGATTTCTTTGTGCTTCGGCGGGTTAAATGATTTCAAACTTTGGATAAAGTCCCTTTATCTTGTGCGAAAAATTTAAAGCACACACGCCAAGAGATTGAGAGAAGCTTGGCTTTGCCCCGTTGGAGGAGCTGTATAGCCAAATTTACATTTAGGAATTTATAGGAATAGGATGAGACGAGCTAAGCGCTGAGCTAGTATACTTCACGTACCTAGATTTCCTTTCCCGTCGGTTCTGAATACGAAGAACACAGCTGCTACATTACAATTGCGAAAGGCACTTCCGGCTGCCCTAACCATTTGTCATCGTATCATGAGCCTTGTTGCTTTCACTTTTCATTCATTTTTTCGAACTAGAACCAAAAATCAAAATGTTTTTTTACAAAATTTTTAAAGCAATTTCAAATGTCCATCGCACCTGAGGTAACTCCTTTGAATAAAATCTACAGTGCGGCTATTGCTGGAGGTTCGGCTGGTCTTCTAGAACTATTGACCCTACATCCCCTCGATGTAGTTAGTACTCGCTTGCAGCTGCAGGGCGCCAAAGACTTTGCGGGTGAGACTTACTACAACGGAGTTTTCGATTGCTTTGCCAAAATCTATCGTCAGGAGGGATTCCCGGCCCTTTGGAAGGGCATCTTGCCACCCATTCTATCGGAACCTCCCAAAAGAGCAGCGAAATTTGTATTATTTGAAGAGCTCAAGCCCCTTTTCCTATTCGGTGACTCGCAACCGACCACACTGACCAATGCCCTGGCTGGATCATTGGCTGGCACTTTGGAATGTTTTGCTGTGAATCCGTTTGAAGTGGTTAAGATCACACAGCAAGCAGATCGTAGGAATACACACAGTGCCTTAAGAGTCGCCAAAAATGTGATCAAGCACGGTGGATACGGTAGGAAAGGACTCTATAAGGGGATGACGGCCTTCATGTTGCGCAATGCTGTATTTCATTTTGTCTACTTTGGCATTTACTATGGGGCAAAGGATCTAGTGCCAACACCTAAGGATCCAGTCGGAGACTTCTTACGAAGAGGTTCATTGGCATTCTTGTCCGGCATAATGGGTAGCATGCTTAGCATACCGTTCGATGTGGCCAAGGCAAGAATACAGGGTCCTCAACCTGTGCCGCATAAAATCAAATATGAATGGGCGTTAAAAACAATGCTTTCAATTTACCGAGAAGAAGGTGCACTTGCTCTGTATAAGGGTTTGGGTGCCAAATTATTGCGTGTGGGTCCGGGAGGAGCCATGCTATTACTGGGCTATGAATATACCTATGAGTATCTGTTGCTATTGTATGGTTGAGATAACGTTGTTTAAATACAGCACGGTAATTGTAAGGCAAACCAAAAATTTTGTACTTGCATTTTGAATAAAATTTCAAGCAATTATGTACTTGATATACGTATTATTTTCTAGAATTCGATGGCCTTGATAAGTATGGAAAACTTTTTCATTAGGAACTCGCTTTCAGAGCGTACATAACTCTTGCTGCTCCTTCAACAACTCGATTAGTTAACACTTATTCACTTAATTGCTTTCGCCTGCCATTCCACCTGCTATTCCCCCTCAATTAAGTGGGTGTGTCCATCCAAGGAGAAGCAAGCTGCAAAAAGAGGAAACGAATCAACAAGAAATAAAGTCCAGTAGCGATTCCCAAACACTTAGCATAAATTAATTATAGTTCCCTTGTAAAATGTTCACTTTAATTGTAATTGTCGGTTTAGTTGACTTCTAATTGTTGTTGTTGTTGTAGTGCTAAACAATTAAGTGTAAATTGTAAAACATGCAGAGCTGCGGTCTGTGGTCATGTTTCGTGTGTGTTGGCAAAGAGAAGGCAATAGCCAAATAACAAAACTAACGAAACTGCATTTGCTGTTGGGTTTTGGTAGTCTTTTATGTGCGTTTATTAATGTAAAAAGAACACACATAGATGGATATATTTATATAGTTTTATCGATATGGAAATTTGTGTTTAATTGGATATATGTAGTACAAGGCTAAGCGTGGTTACTTACTACTAGACCCTCTTAAATATTGTTAGTATTTACAACAGTCTCTTAGCTTTCTCTTACAAGGATCGAGGAATTTTTAACACAAAATGGTGAACTTCCTGAAAAAAAAAACTCAAAATTTCTGAAATATTGTTTACATACAACTAATTAGTGAGTTTAGCTGGCTCTAGGTCTAGGCGCTTACAACTGTAAACAACTTATGCATTTTACACCAAAAAGAGCTGGTTGCCTATACGATACCGTTTCATCATCCTCCCGAATGAATCTTCAGTACGCTTCTTTTAAAGATGATCTACGTGAAGCATCCACATTTTTTAGTATTTCTGTAGCCCATAAACCCCACTTTGGATCTGATCTTAATAAATAATTTCTATATCTAAGAAAGTTTTTTCTATAAATTTCTTTCTAAGGCCACTTTACTTAAGTGCAGAAAAAAAATTAATAAAAAAAAATAAAATAAAAAAAAAAAAAAAAATATAAACAAACAAAAAATAAAAAAAAAATAAACAAAAAAAAAAAAAAAAAAAAAAAAAAAAACCACAAAAAAAAAAAAAAACAAATATAAAAAAAAATAAACAAAAAAAATAAAAAAAAAAAAAAAAAAAAAAAAAAAAAAAAAAAAAAAAAAAAAAAAAAAAAAAAAAAAAAAAAATAAAAAAAAAAAAAAAAAAAAAAATATAAAAAAAAAAAAAAACAAAAATTAAATAAAAATAATAAAAAAAAAATTTTTGGTTTAATAATAAAAATTTAAATAAAAAAAAATTTAAATTAATAATAATATGGGAACCGAACAAAAGGAAAGTTATATCCTATGGCTACCATAGGAAACATCTGTCGGAGAACTTTTCGAACTGGCGGCCATGATATCTCCAGTTACACTGCACCGATTTTGATGATTCAAAGTGAAATCGAAGCAGAATGGTCTCCACATTTATTATTTATTTTACACTAAACTTCAAAAAAAGGGCCGCCATTTTGTCAAAAAAAAATCACAAAATTTATTTTCGAGGGTCAGACCAGAATAACATCTATACTAGACTGGCCCTTATATTAAATTTTATTTTTTGATTTCAAAATACCGGGCGGAAGAAGATTCGTTTTGGTCCCAATAGATGTGAAAAAAGTTTGGTAGCGATCGGACTTCATTTAGTGGACGCGCTCTCGCAACAAAAACCAAAAATTTAAAATATATGGAAAATGAGGGGGATGAGTTTCGAATTTTATCTCTAAAATTAAAAAAAAAATTGAATTTGTTAATTCTTTTTATATCCTTTTAGGGAATATCATAGCAACATTTCAAATATAAATGTGTATTATTTTGAGCGTAAACTTGTGCAGAATTATATCAAAAGGGACCATTTTTCATATATTTTTTTGGTTTTTTTTTTGAAGGGGATACATAAAAAATTTTACATATTTTTTTATATTTCGAGCGTAGACTTGGTAGAATCATATCAAATCGTCAAATTTTTTCCCCATTTTTTGTTTTTTTTATATTAATAATTAAAAATTTTTAATTTTTTATATAAATTTCTAGAATTCAGAGAATCATTTGTAATTAAAATTTTAATTTAATTAATATTTAAATTTTAAATATATGGAAATTTTTAAACATTTTTGTTGGATATTCCCCTAAGAAAAGGATTTAAAGAGAAAAAACCCATAAATTTTTTTAAATATTGGAGATTTAGTCCGAATCTCATCCCATATATTAACAGTCTTTGGATAGTATTTTTTTTTTGGGGATAGGACCACTAAATGTAGTCCGATCGCAGCCAAACTTTTATTATATCAATTGGGACCAAAACGATAGTTTTGCCGCCTGGCAAAAGCAAAATCAGAATCTCATAAATATTAAAAATTCGTAAAAAAAAATACCAAAAAAATTTGGAAAAATTGGCCCCTTTGATATAATTCTGCCCAAGTTTACGCTCAAAATAATGCACATTTATATTTGAAATGTTGCTGTGATATTCCTTGAAAAGGATATAAAAAGAATTAACAAATAAATTTTTTTTTTTAATTCTTTAATTCTTTTTAATTGTATGAACGCGTCGATCTCAGAGACTGTAACAGATAGAGCCACAATTTTTGGCTTGTATTCAGGTGTATACTGTACCCACATCGAATTTGTTATAGGTTTGGAAAATTCCTCCTCCTCCATCTTTTATCAGCGAAAAACTGTCTTTCTCTCTGTATAAATGCGTGGATCTCACAGACTATAAGAGATGGAGCCACCAATTTTTGGCATGTATTCAGGTGTATACTGTACCCACATCGAGTTGGTTTCAGATTTGGAAAATTCCGCCTCCTCCGTCTTTTAGCAGCGAAAAACTGTCTCTCTCTCTCTGTATGAACGCGTTGATCTCAGAGACTATAAGGGGGTAGAGCCACAAATTTTTGCATGTATGTAGGTGTATATCGTACCCAAATCAAGTTTGCTTCAGATTTGGCAAATTCCTCCTCCTTGTCCTTCTAACCGCGAAAAACTGTCAGAGCTAAAATTTTTAAGTTTGAACCGAATGATTGAATATATAATATATTCTATTCTGTATACCACTACAAAATCCGAGCAAAAACACCGAAGATATGCAAGTGCGCCTCCCCAATTATTCAAATAAATTTTAAAATAAAAGGAGTTCAAAGCTATAGGAACCACTTTACTTGGAACAGGGTATTTTGCTGTCGGGGCACTCGACCGCAACACTCTTACTTGTTTTCAAATCTATTGGGACCAAAACGAAACTTTTTCCACCCGGTATTTTAAAATCTATATTTAAGGGCCAGTCTAATCTATACTGATTATAACCCCGTTTTTATTTTCATTTCCCCAACCACCTGAGGTGGACCCCCACTTTGACGGCCAATAACTTTTGAACAGTCCTTCGCAAAATTTTATTTAACTGTTTGTAACATAATAAAAAAATAGAGGGAAGCTAACTTCGGCTGTACCGAAGTTTATATACCCATGGAGCATGATATATGCTGCCAGTTTGATATGGCTATACGATATATTCATCAAAAAAGTTTTTCTCACTAGAACTACATTTTGGACCGATCGTTCCTATGGCAGCTATAGTCATCCGATTTAAATCAAACTTGACAAAATTGTGTGGTAGTATATAATATAGATCTGTACAAAGTGGGAGCGATAGCATTGAAAACAAAAAAGGTTTTCTCACTAAGACTTTTTTTCAGACCTATCTTTTGTATGGCAGCTATACTATATAGTTGTCCGATTTTGATAAATCTCGGTGAAATTATGTGAAATCATAGAAAACTTATAAATACGGGGGTTGGGAGCGATAGATTGAAAACAAAAGGTTTTTCTTACTAAAACTACTTTTTTCAACCGATCGTTCCTATGGCAGCTATATGCTATAGTCATCCGATCCGGCCGGTTCCGACAAATGTGCAGCGTATTTGTGCCAAAGACTTCGTGCAAATTTTGGTTGCGATAGCTTTAAAACTGACGGAGGAGATAGCATAGAAACAGACGGACAGACAGACGGACGGACAGACGGACGGACGGACAGACGGACATACGGACATGGCTATATCAACTCAGCTCGTCATGCTGATCAAGAATATATATACTTTATGTGGTCGGAGATGTTTCCTTCTGTGCGTTACAAACATCCGGTTAAATACATTTGTTCAAAGATATTTGAACAAATTTTAGACCGCTACCTGCGGTCGCACTCAAGCCGAGGAAGTGGAAGAAAGGAAAACTCAATAGCTAATGTTCTTAAAATCTGATATTGGAGAAAGGAAGGAAGAAATGAGAAAGGAGACAGTAAGAGAAGGAAGGAGGAAGCAGAGAGTAAGGAAAGAAGGACAAAGGAAGGAAGAATGAGAAAGGAAGGAGGAAGAAAGGAAGGAAGGAGGAAGTAGGAAGGAAGGACGAAGGAAGGAAGCAGGAGAGAGTACGGAAGGAAGGAGGAAGGAGAGAGTGAGAAAGTGATGAGGAAGGAAGAAAAAAGGAAGGATGGAAAGAAGAAGAAAGTAAGGAGGAATAAGGACTGAGGAATGAAGGATGAAGAAGAAATATAAAGGAGGATGGCGAAAGAAAAAAGGAAGGAAGGAGAAAGGTAGGAACGAAAAAGGAAAGCAGAAGGGAGTTAGGAGAACGGAAGAAGGGAGAATAAACTAACAAGTAAACTCGCAGTGCTCTCACATCCTTAAGCTCCTTGCCATTTTAACTGGCCCCAGCTCCTGTTAAGAATTTTAGACTCACTGGACACCAAACTCCTTCACCAATTCTAAACCCACCGGCACGTCCAATTCAAAAATGTTTGGCTTGGCTCTTGGGCGGTTTTCCCTTAAGCATAATCATAAATTCGTTCAACAATTGTATAACATGTGTAATTTGAACATTTCATTCATTCAGACACACAAACACACAGACGCACACACTCAGTTGAATGCCTTCTGTCTGCTGCTGTGAAAATAACTTGTGGCATGCTTTGAGGCTCGGAATCTTTCCCGCACTCTCAATTTCTCTCTCTTTCCCCCACTGTGGTTTTGCCACTTTCACACTCCCAGGAAATGTATTTTCCACCCCTCGCCTGCCTGTCTCTGGTTATTGCCCACTGAAGCGTTAACCATGGTCAATAAAAAATTTATTTAGACAACCACAGAGAGCAACAACAACAATAACAACTGCAAGAATAACATGGCGTGTACGGAAAATATTTTTGGTTTGCTGTTTGCTGATAAAAAATATATACTCCGAGTTGTAAATTTTCTTGCTTTCCTGCACATGGATGGTGAATGATTTTTTTGATAGTCAAGTGTTGGCATTTGATTTATTTTTGTACGTTTAAATAATTCAAATAATTCATATTTTATTGACTAGACCTGACCGAGAGAGAGTCAGGACGGCGAGGGGGAGGTGGGATGACAATTAAATTGCATTGTGCACTGTTGTATTTAATTCAATTTGTTTTGGGAATTTTTCAAAAGCAAAAGCGGACAGTTAATAAATGTGGAAATATTTGTGTGCAAATTCGGTTTTAATGAGAAATTCTATGGGATGCGCCTTTGAGTATCATTTGAATGAAATTCGACTCCAATTAAACTCTGGCTACCTAAATCGTTAAACAAATCAAAGCTTAAGCGATTTTGGTTGAATTTGTAAACATCAATCAGCATTTATTCATCGATCAAACAGAACACGAATCAACCGTAGCTACAATATTTTCAAGCTTAATTAGTTTTAATGCGTAATAAGCATATTTCGGCTGAATTAGCCAACGCACACACACACACACTGATTCACTAACGTAATTGTAATGGCATTTATGCCTTAAAGTATGCAATGCACATTTTCAATTATTCATAGATGAAATTGCAAATGCGTAATGAAATGAAATCAAAAGCAGAATTTGCAATATGCCAAAATCCACACACACGAGTCACAGAGTCACAGTCCTGATGTTGTTAATGCCGTCCCCCCGCCGCTCTCAGTGGAGTCGAAATGCCCTTGAGCCATTCGCCATGTCCATGTCTATGTCGACGTCATTTTCCATGGTATAGTAATTACACTAATCTATGTTTGAAGTGCGACTGTGTGTGTTTGTGGGAGGACATCGGGTACGGGGAAGGCAAATGCATTTGAAATTGACCCTGGAGACATTTTCATTGCCCTGAAAACAGCCCAAAACGCATTTATTGTTTTCTCTCCAATTGTTTGTTTGTTTCTCGGTTTATTTAATTGTTTGTCAGCTTCAAGTGTTTGGCTGTTGTTTGATTTGCTTTGTTCACTGTTTTCCAAACAAAAGCTGCATTTTCAATTATGTATATAGTGTTCCAAAACTTGGGCAAAATAACGCAAAGTTTGTGAGCTAGAAGGTTATGCTTCCTCTAATATTTATTTTAAGAACTGCTTTCTTTTCAAAAAGTTCGAACATTTGAAAACTATTCGAAAAAGTAAGTAAATATTACACAGTACAACATTTAAAAACAATTGAGAAAGTTGGTCAAGCCCGATTGTAATGTACTATGTACCTTTACTAGCAGCGCTGTTGCTGCGATGCCGTAGCAAACTTTCTTTTGGTCATAACTTGTCCAATAGATGGCTCCACTACTTGATTTTCAAAACTGACTAATAGATGGCGCTACTACAAAGGCGCTGTGGGGGTTCCTGTTCCAGTTAATCCAGCTCCAATCACAGATCCAGTTCATCTAACTAGTTCACACATCACTAACAACTATAGATACTCGATACTGCCGAATTTTTATGTATTTTACATCTCACACACATACAAACTTATCTCTTCGTTTTTCTGTTACACTCATTCTTACCGGCAACACGATGTCCCCCATAAACCGAACTAAAAACTAATGTTTTGAACTAAATAATGTTTTAATAATCAAATCGATACATAGTCTTAAATAGGAAATATCTCTAGAAGGAACAAACCATTGCTAACTGTGCAGTTTAATTTTTAAATATTTTAAATTTCTCTGATATTGTTTTATTTATACATTTCGTTACTTCGTTAAGTCCCCACTCTTACCCACACACTTCATACATTCATAACACGTTTGCAGGTTTACCTTATTTTCAATCGAATGTTCACTCTCATTTTATTCCTCTTGACTTGACTTTTATTTCATTTTGTTTTACACGAGTGCGTGTGTCTGTTCGTGTAGTGTGTGTTTGTGGTGTGTTGTGCGCTTTTTAAAGTGCTGCTCAAAAATGAAATGAAATTAATATGAAGTTTGACTTAACGCCTCATAAATCATTGTCCAATTTTCATGTCGTGCCCAGCGCATATACTTACATACCTCGCATCCTTGTGCTTGCGCCATCACCGACCATGCTGCTGACGTTGTAACACAAACACACTTAAAATGATTGAAATATATGTAAAAGGCAGATACGATATGCGTAGCCTGGCACGACATTGTAGCAGAAATGGCTGGATGAGGAGGAGTCTATTGGCCAGAAACATGAACATGGTAGTAGGAGACCAAGACGGAAGACTTCCTCATTACACGCTTGTCACGTGCACATTTAACGTTTCGGTGCACACACACACACACACAGAGACACATAATTACACTTACATAGACGCTAACACACCAACACCAGGGCATGACAGTCATTCATATTAATATAGTCGGTCCACAAAAAATAACACAAAAACAACCTCTTCAGGCACACACCAGAAAGTCAGACTTGCATACCAATTTCCGTAGTACTATTTAGGGGGAAAAAATCCATATACTCAAATAAATAATTTAAAATTTGAGGATTAGCGATATTACTGTCAAGTCAAGGTTTTCAATATATATTCAAATTTTCAATTCAATGTCAATTACCTTCACTCCCTTGCAGCATTAGCTAGTCAAATCTCCTACCCCTTAAACTGCTGCATGTATGCAGATGGCAGAATCCCAAAACAACAATAATTTAACTTTATTTCGACAAGAGTTAGCCCTGCATCTGAAGTGTTTGTCAATTTATTTTGTATACAATGCAAGACAATGAAGTGAAAATAAGTAAGAGAAACTGAAAATGAAAGTTGGCTTCACTTACTTTTTTTTCTGAGATATAAACCAATGAATAATTTTATAGTGCTTTTAGCTCGTTTTGTGACATTTTTCTAACAGCCGACTAACAAAATCACTCCATTTTATAACAAGGTTTGTTTCAAAATATCTGTACAGCTTGAATAATATTCTTAAAAGCACCAATTCTCACCAAAGAGTTCATATTTTTCAGAATTTTTTACCATATTTTAAGATCAAGTTTTTTAACGCACATTAGATTCAGATGTTATACTGAAACATGGACAATAGAGCGGTCCACATGTATATGAAATTTTGAGGATCATGCTCTCACCCCTATCTGATACTTTTTCATGTATAATTAGCGCAAATAAAAACAAAAGATAAAAAAGTCGAGTTTTAACGGGCGCGAATGGCGTCTTAAGTTTTTGTAAATAACTCATACGCAGAGTTGCCTATTATCATCTATTTTTTTCAGTTATAAATAGTCGGCGATGATTTTATTTATAAACTATTCAAATTTGTAAATATATTATTTCCACAAATGTAGATATCTTTTTGAATTTCAAACAATGACAACAATTGAAATGCATTAATAACTTCGTTTGTAAAAATTTGTATTTGGTGAACGTGTCGTATGATTGATATTTTTTAAAACTTTGAGATCCTGTCGCGCCCATTTAAATCTTAAATAAAATATTTTGATTTTCGCAATTAGTATTTATACAACAAAAATTAGCTTTGGGAATGCTGAGAACTCCTTTTTTCCATTTTGTCGGTTTGGTGACCGCTCTAATGTACAATGTACGTTAGATTGTACCTCCTGAGTATGCAATTTTTAAGGCCATGGTCTCCACCCCCTTATCTGATGCTCTTTGGTGTATAATAGACGTAAACAAAAGAAAAGTAAAAAAAGTCCAGTTTTAACTAGCAAGTTACCTAGGCTCTAAGGTATTAGTGAATAACAATTTGATTTATTTATATATAGCCGGATTTATTTATATATATAGTATGAGCTAATAATTTCGTTTTAAAATTTTGTATTTGATGAACGTGTCGTATGAGTAATTTTGTATGTAGAGCCCATTTAAAATCAAATACATTTTTTTTTTATTTTCACAATTATTAATTATACAACAAATATGAGCTTTGGGAATGCTGAGACCTACTTTTCAATTTTGCCGTTTTGAGGTGAAAAAAATTTGCTTTTTAACAAATAGATTAAATACAAATATAGTGTTCAAAAGCTATGCAATTTTTTCTACTTTCTACAATTTTTCAATACTTGGACGCGGACGAAGTCGCGGCGGTTTCAGCTAGTATGAAATAAATAAGCCAACATTTAATACATCTCCAATAAAAATCATGAAAATATTTTTTTTTCGCCTTTAAAACCTTACCCGCCCTTAAAAATCTGGTTGATATAATCCATATTTCCATTCTTGCACTCAGTGTATTTTTGACTTGAAAAAGAAATTTAATTATAATTCAACGCATATTTAACAGTGTCTTTGTCTTTAAGCAACTTAAAAATATTTAGAGATGAGAAAAACGAAAAGAATTTAATACTGGCTGCTCTAAAGGAGTTGAACATAAGCAAAGACAAATTAAACAATGAAATGAAAGCCAAACTTCACAACGCGTATGTCTTTATGAAGAAAAGGGCTCACAAAAAAACTATTATTTAACAAAAAAATAAAAATTTATTTGTGTAATTATTATTATTGTAAATGTAAAATTGGCTATACAGCTCCTCCAACGGGGCCAAGCCAAGCTTCTCTCAGTCTCAAACAGTTTAACGCCGAATCCGAACGGAAAAATTTGAGAATTTGTTTTTCATGGCTAGATTACTTCACAGCTGGCGCCAATAGCTGGTGAAGGGTACCGTATGTGTAAAAGCTATTTTTCTAAAGAAAGAAAAAAACTTTTATTATTAGATTTTCAGAGGCGGGATCGAACCCACGACCTTTCGCCCAGCAGTCCAGCACACTAACCGCTGGGCCAAAAACGGGCATTATTATTATTACTAACTTTTTATTTAAGATCGGGAAAATAAAAAGTTTTCTAGTATCACGTTCTTGCCTTGATCCCGACTTTAGCTCGGGAAAGCTTGACTTTAGCTCGATATATGCTTATTTCAACAATATCGGTGATTGATTTTATCTTGCATCTTATCCCAACCAAGAAAAAATTGATTTAATCTGGATATTCTTACTTGATTTGCTAAATCTGCTTGGTGCAAGAATATCTAAGATTAAATTGAGGTCGAAGTCAGCGGCGTAGATAGCTTTTTGCGGGGGATGATGAATTTTAGAAATTTTTTTTATGGTTTTTTCAGTTTTATTTATTGTTATCGTAAATAGTCTACTATTATGGCCTTCAATCAGAAAATTTAAATATAGAGTCTTTCGACAGGCCGCAAAATTTTATGAATTTTCATTCGAAAAAACTTCGGGTTTCATCTATGGTTTCTTTTTAAAAAAATTTTGATAAATACAGGGCTTTTATAATACAAAAGTATGTATAAGCTTTTCGTTAAATGTCAAATAAATAATGAAAAATGAGTGAAAAATGATAATTGCCTAGTATAAGTCCTCAATAAATTTATTTAGTAAGCAGCGAAGCGCGCGGGTCTACTAGTATTTCAATAATTTTTACAAATTCCGTTTTGTAAAATTTTTCAACGAATGTTGTTAATGAGGTAAACGTTTTAGAGGTTTTTTTCTTAAGTCGACAGATTTTAAAATTATTTATGCACAGTCCGCAAAAAACAATAAACGGTAATTGTTTAGTAGAGCTACCCCTCACCAAAAATTTCGGAAAAAATATCCGCCATAGACCGTTAATTTACAAGAATTATGGTGTCTTCAGATCGCCTGGGACTTCCGCGGTTCAATGGTAAAAATTATTTTAAAGTTGAGTTTTCTTGTTTAAGACTCAAATTTTTCTCTGCCTTAACTGTCATTACTGAAATGGTGTAATAAAATTTTGCAAATTTTTGGTCAGGTACATTATGTATTAGGTGGCACTGAGTGCTTCTTAGGCCGATAATCGCGGTTAATCATTATTATTATCATCGTCATCGTCATCATTATCATCTTCGTCATCATCATCAGGGTCTTGTGAATAAAAAAAAATTAAAAAAGAAGCACAGACAATAATTAAAGGAGGCCTATTCCACGTAAGCCCAAGAAAGTCTATTATTTATGTAGAGGGGCCTACTCCACTGTAGTGAAATAATATTTGTAAAATGAAACTTTTTTTAAAAAGCGCTCAAAACGCTTATTAAAAAAATATTTAAGATAATACTGACTTACCTCGGCAAATTCCACATTGTTAATTATGTTATTACTAATATGATTATATAAATATCCAATTTCCAGAAATGGTTGATAGATTCTTTTTGAAGCGTTCCGAGCTTTTTTTAAAAACTGATCATCTTAATCCCCCCTATTTACGCCACTGGTCTGAGTTTACTGAGTTAAGCGGGCTCGAGGTCATCAGTTGTTTGCACACAACTATTAAAACAAGTTCAATCTTCAAGAGACTTGGCAAATGACTGTAACACTGCTGCTATAACTGTATGGGATTGTTCATAAAATTTCAATCCGAAGATCGGGATCAAATCAATTTTCTTTGCGTTTGGCTTAAGCAAATTTTTTTTCTGTCTTGTTAAACCTCTTATATAAAATACTTGAAATCAGCATTCCTCGACAGCCCAAATGTTATAAGCAGGGCATAGTCCCGATACGAATTTTGGTTCCGGTTCCGATTCGGTACGTCCCGAAATTAATGTTTCGGTTAAAGGTTCCATTTCGGTTTTCAATTAATTTCGGTTTTCGGTTTCGATACGGTACCCACATTTTTATTTCAAGTATACGGGTACGTACCGGTACGATATAAGTAATAGTTATTTTTAATACTGAAAAAAAACTAAATTCTGGGATAAATCTAAATCATTTTATTCCTGTTGAATAAAACGAATCAAAGTTCAACACTAAATGAATGTTTTCACATTTAAAGTAATATTATATAGCCTTCATATTTCGTATTTTTTTACGTAGTTAACACGTAAGATCTAATGATTACATTATATGCTCATAAATATTATATTATGTATTACTAGTTTTCGAATTTAACTTCGGAAGGTATAAGTCTCCACTATATCATTTTTGTGATTTGCTCGCAGTGAAATAATTGCATTAAATGTGGTTGACTCCATGCAACTTCTTAGCGGATTCATTATATATTTAACTCTAGAGAATAGGCGATGCACGCTTACCTGCGTAGGTGGAACAGAAAGAACGACTTTTGAATTCGCACACAATTCAGATGAACCAGAATTTGAACTGCAGTTCATTAAGCAGTGATTAATCAGCAAACGACAAATTTTGTGCAAAAATATTATGTAAAAGATAGATACAAGTATTTTTTGCTAAGTACTTAGCGTAACGTTAGAGCTAGGGTCCAAAAGTATTGCACATAGAAAAGCATTGTTTTCAAAAAGAGATTTCTCTGGCTTTTCTATTTCCTAAAAATACGATTTCGGAAACAAACTTTTATATTTCCAATTTGCAGTGAATCCAAATGGATAAAAATCGCCAAAACTAGATTTTCGGCTTTAAGTTTAGTTGTGTCCGCCTTTGCTGATTCTAATATGCGTACAATTTCGCGAATTGAGTCCACACTTTCCAGTTCAGAAGAAAGTCCTGCAGCCGCAAAATTGGAGCAAGAGTTGAAGATGTCTTCCGCCAGAAAATATTTTGGTATCCTGTAGGTTAACCTGCAACGCGTGGGGCAATCGAGAAATGTTATGACTCCTAAGAAGTTGAAAAAAATCAGGCATCGTGTAAAGTTCGTTGTATGATTGCTTTTTTGCATTACAAATGTCTGACTAAAACTACCGAAACTGTACCGGTACCAACGTTTCGGTTTCGTTCCGGTTATATCGGTTCCAATAATAACGGTACACGGTTTTCGGTTCCCAAAAAAAAATTTGTTTCGATTCGGTTCCGGTTCCGGTACGCGATTTGAAACGGTTTATTTCGGTTAACGGTTCCGGTTCCGGTATTATGCCCTGGTTATAAGACGACAAATCCCACTTCTTCTGGTCTAATAGTTCTCCGACGAGTTGTTTATGATTCCGTAGCTCCATTTTGTATTTAATCGTGCAAAAATTGCGTTTCATTTTTAAGCAGACTGTGTGAAAAAGAAAATTAGTCCCCGAAGAAAATATTCCACCTAAATATATGTATTTCGCACATCCAGAACCACGCATTCTTTTGAAACACATAAACTTAATGAATGACTGTTTCAATGTGTATAAAATGCCAATAGCAGAAAAGTTGAACATTTTTAGCCATAATCCAAAGTTCTTAGTTCGTAGATTTGTACACTGCTGATGGCTTTGTGAAAACAAATGGAAACCTTTTGAATTCATTTAAAAACAAGAGCGTAAGTTAAAGTCGGCTCTAACCGACTTCGATATATCCGTTACTCATGAAAAAACATGTTGAACAGTGTTCCTGCGTTTCTTAGTGTGACCATCCGAAAAGTATGAAACATTTTTTTAGGGTGGGAGGGGTGGTAGCGGGGGGGCTTGGTTCACTTTTTTGCTATCATTGCTCAAAGTAAATTGGACTATTCTTAAGAAAATAAATAAGCCCTGTATTTATATCAGGGATGCTGAGCGATGTTCAAGCAAACTGAAGCAAACCAGTGTCCTTTTTAAATGTCTGATTCGACTTGAAAACCACAAATGAAAAATGTTCGTTCGCGTTAATAAAAGTCGAATTAAAAGAAAGATTTAAAAAAAAATTGTGCAATTTTGGGAAAAAAATACAAATAATTTTACTCAGGCTGAAAAATGTTCTATTTTTTATACCTTACGAAGGAAAAGAAAAAAGTAGTAACAGGGAGAAGGAATTCCGACCCTATAAAGTATATATATTCTTGATCAGTCAACAGCGAGTCGATATAGCATGTCCGTCTTGCGTCCGTCTGTCCGTCCGTCGTATGAAAAAAACAGATCTCAGAGATGGTAATAGATAGAGGTTTGAGGTGTAGGGACAAATGCTTCTTATACTTGCAGGCAGATCAATTATTTTCAATGTTTGAAACGCCCCTCCCGCCCCCGCAATTTTGAAAAACGTCATATCTCAAGTTTATTGGATAATTCGTACCTTATAGAGATGGTTAGTCATTAGCAGAGAGAGAAGAGAAACTTAGAGATGAGCGCAGCAGCAGCACTGCATTCAGCTCCTACTTTAGGTACAGAGTATAAATATAGTCGGGCTTGACCGACTTTCTCACTTGTTTAAATTTTCAAACTGTGAACCAAACATTAAGACAATAACCTTAGGTTCAAAGTTTGTAGTAACCGGGTCGTAAAGCGAACCCAATGCAATGACAAGGCTTCAAGCCTTCCGACCAAACATTCTGAAGAATTTAGAAGGTTTTTAATTAAAATATTTATATTTTCATTTAATTACATTTTCAATGCATTTCTCGCTCAATGAATTTTTCATCCTCAGTTTAAAGACTTCCCAAAAAATAGCATAGCTTGACTCGCCTTTAACCACAGCCAGACACATTCCAGACACACTCTGTTCTATCCATTCACTCATTCTATTACCCCCTGCCAAACAACTTTTAATTTCATTTTAATTTTACAATTTCACCAGCTTCTTCTTCTCTCATTCTCTCCAGTTGATATGCAATTTAATGTGCAACTCTAAATAGAACAAAAACATGTACATGTATACAGCAAGAAAAAAATGCTTAACCCAGACTGGGTCATTAAGCCAGAACTTGGCTGGCAACATACACTGACCACACATGGACCGCACCGCAGGCACCACATGATGCCACACCCACATCCTCATGTTCATCCACATCTCCATCTCGACATAATTAAACATGCTGCGCACGTGCAGCGGCTGCTTTCAACATTTTATGCTCAAGCAAAAACGAATAAAATGCATTGGTGGCCGGGGGAAGGGGTGTGTTGGCGGTAACACACAAGTACAACTATAACAACAACTTTACGACAGGGAGCCAACTGCTGGCTATTTTTATATATATTAATTAAAAGGAATTTTACGCGCTAATGAAATGAAATGTGAGTGTGTGGGTGTTTGTGCGTGAGGAAATGTGGGGAAATGTGTGAAAATAAGTAATACGTGATTTGAGGTCCAATAAAATTATTTTTGCTGACAAAAAAATGCGCACGTACGAATAACAAATATTATTAAGAGCGAAAACCAAGCGCGACTATTTGCTACAGCCAGGCAGTTCCTACAGCAGTTGCCGAGGAACTGATGCTGGCAGAAATGTTGCATGAAGGGCCAACAAGTTGCTCATACGCCGTGTTGCAGCCAACCCGGTCTAAGCTGTTTGTAGGGTTAACAGAGCCAACCGTGTTGGAAGTTGTTGGAGATGTAACTGTTATAAGATGCTTGTAAAATTATTTAAATAATCATAGGTTTTTGGGGCCCCCACAATAAATTTAAATATAATTTTAAAAAGTATACAATTTTATGTAAGTAAGTAAAATAAAGAAGAAAATGAACAATTACACAAATCAAAGCAAAACTGATGGTGTTGCCGCACTGAAATTTCAACTTTCTTCTAGTTTTATACTTAAGCTAGCATACAAATCATGTTTGGAAATTCCTGTGTTGCACTTTTAATCTTAATGATATGCGGATCATCATACAGCTTGATGCACCGTTTAATACTTGGCAATTGAGGAAGTTACCGCAGAGGAAGTGCTCTAAGCCGCAAACTGAAAATAACAAAAGCTCCTGGTCCGGACTCGCTACCAAATAGAGTATTTAGGCTAGCGCTGACCCTGAAACCGAAAGTCTTCGCAGATCTGTACAACAAATGCCTATTGGAAGGAGTATTCCCTGGCAAGTACAGAAACTGGTCCTAATACCCAAACCAGCCAAGGCACTGGGAGACTCCGCGTCATAAGGACGGAAAAGTCTTGGTAAAACCGTCTGTGCCGTTTATAGCGCGCCTAAACTTATCTGGTGATCTTTCCCAGAACCAGTACGGGTTCAGGAAGGCGAGATCTTCAGTCGATGCCATCCAGAAGGTAGTGAGCACTGCCGCGAGTAGGAATACTGTCTAGTTGTTACACTAGATATCCGCAACGCCTTTAACTCGGACAGATGGAGCTGCATTTTAAGGGCCCTGACAAACTTCGGAGTCCCCTTATACCTGCTCCAGATGAGCCGCAGCTACTTCAGTAACAAGGTACTCAAATACGATACCAGTGAATGCACAGAGACGTACAAAGTAACCGGAGGTGTTCCGCAAGGATCCGTTGTAGGTCCTCTACTATGGAACGTTATGTATGACGGCATCCTGCGACTATCCTCCCCCCCGAGAGTACAAGTCGTCGGATTTGTGGTGAGGGGGGACGGCGACGTTGCGTTGTGATGGCAGAAAAAGGTGCTTTCACGATAATGCTTAATAAGAGTTAGTGGCAAAACAAGGAAGCAACCTTTTAACAAAAATTGAAACGTTTTAAACGACTTAAAGGCCCATATGAGAGCATAGATGAACGCTGAAATCAATTTCGTTACATTTAAGAGAATTAAGTTACTCTATAAAACTTCATTTCATACGACTTAATATACCTTCACCCAGAGAAATTAACGAACGGCGAGAAGAAACGGCTTCATTTTAGATTTGTTCTTCTTGATTTTTTAGGACGAAATCTGCTTCAAGAAGAAGACAATTAACTGACTCGAACGTAGAAACGTGCTTGTTTCAGAATTCGGCCGACAAATATTCTAGTACTTTGAAATCAAAAGTGCTGATATCAAGCACTGCTTAGTTTTCTCGATTCATATGCTTAACTTCTTGAAATGAATCAAGACTAATGTTAAGGCTTTTCTTCGAAGCTCATGAGCAGTAAAAGTTTTAATATAAGGCTAGTATGTTTTGAACCGTTTGATGTCACCATTTCCGAGTCTATGATAATCATAATCAAAACTCATATAATTTTTAAAGTCCCACGATTTTTGGACCGTTTGATCCTCACCACTCGCCAATTTACCAGTCTTCATAAAAGTCTAAGGTCATTCGAAAATATTAAAAATTTCGCAAATTTTCAAACCGATCGATCTACACCTTCTATTTATCCGTCGAAGACTGTCATTTTTGAAATCTTTAGAGTAATCTAAGCTCATATTTTTATACCCTCGGAGAGGGTATATTAAAATTGACTGGATGTTTGTAACGCACAGAAGGAAGCATCTCCGACCACATAAAGTATATATATTCTTGATCAGCAAGACGAGCTGAGTTGATATAGCCATGTCCGTCTGTCCGTCTGTTTCTAGACTATCTCCTCCGTCAGTTTTAAAGCTATCTTAACCAAACTTTGCACGAAGTCTTTTGGTATAAATACGCTGCACATTTGTCGGAACCTGCCGGATCGGATGACTATAGCATTTAGCTGCCATAGGAACGATCGGTTGAAAAAGTAGTTTTAGTGAGAAAAACTTTTTTGTTTAATTTAACGCTATATACATTTGGTCCTGCTTGAGTAATCTCGTGTATTTGTGTTGCTGTGTACATGCGGTTTGAGTGTTGACGATTACAGTTTAGTCTTGCTAGTGAGATAGGTTATTTAAGCTTCACATTGCGTGTTTCTTAAAATATTTAAGTTTTAGTAAGGTCCTTAGGGTGGAATCTTTTCAGTCTTCTTATCTTTTTCGACCTTGTATCCTTCGTTGTCGTAGTAGTTTCCTAGCAAGGTGGTTTGGGTGAGCAGCCAGTCTTTTTGTATAGTCTCTGGCCTGTTTATTAATAACATCGCCCACCTTATCGACTTTGAGCTTATCCTCAATAATTTTCGTCCTCATGTACCAATGAGCCCCGGTTATACTTCTTAGGATTTTGGCTTGTAGAATCCGTTTGCAATCTAGGTGCGACTTGGCTGCTATACCGTACACCTGTAATCCGTACCTCCATGCAGTTGAGTCGAATGCTTTTGTAAATAAGTACCTTGATTCTGAGTAACAGGTTGCTCCTGGAGTTCAGCGGACAGCTAATCTTTTGTGCCTTGAGCTGTATTGATTTGACTAAACCGCTTATGTGCGATTTGAAAATAAGCCTTCGATCAGGAAAATTTCCTTGGTATCGGTAACCAGCAAAGTGATCCAACAGCTATTCTTGGAGCAAAACTCCTGGGCAATCATTTTTTCTCAGAGAGTAGGTAACACTGACACACTCTGAGTGGTTTAGTCCTATATTCAAATTTGAGCACCAATTTTCGATTCTTAAAAGATACCCTTTCATTGTGTTGGAAGCGGTATATATGCAAAGATCCCTTGCCAATAGTGCTGTGTTGTCTGCAAAGGTAGCGATCAAGAATAAAAAAAATTAAATTTTTAGCTATCTCGATTTTTTGCCTGTACAATCTGCACGTTCTATTTACCCGTCTTAAGGCCTATCAAAACTTTAAAATAATCTAAGGTGAAATGAGAATTTTTGCAAATTTCGTGATTTTTTACCATTGGATCCACACATTCTCTTTACGAACGCCTGTTTTGTACTCAAATCTAAACACTTTCATAAGAACTCTTAAAAAAATTAAAAATAAAAGTAATATAACTCATGTCCAATTCCTTGATCTGTTCTATCCGTGTGCCAAATTTCATCCAAGTCCGATTAGCTATTTTTGCGTGATTAATAACAATCTTACAAACTTTAATATCTATATTATTAGTAAGATTTAAAAGGAATTAATTTCTTGTCGTTTTCATTACGAGACTTTAATGATTTTAACTTCAATTAGCGAGTTTAGCTGGCTCGAGGTCTGAAAAAGTTTCGTTTGTTCACAACTGTTAACAACTTATGCATTGTACAACAAAAAGAGCTGGTTGCCTATGCAGTACTGTTTCATCAACCTCCCGGTTGAATCATCAGTAGGCTTTTCTCTAAAGAGTGCAATATTGTTAACTGCCTCTCCTTACAATCATTGCCTTAATCAGTTGGGAATTGTAAAAGCAATGAAAGCAAAAATTGACAAGAAACATATGCTGTCACTGTTAATCAACTTTTTTCTTTAACTTTTTTATGTAATTTTTTTCGAAAAGTTCTATAAAACTTTGTTTATTAGACAATTTTTCTAAATATCAGGGCAAATTGAAAAAATGTGAGTTCTTTAATTTCATGCCACATTTTTACTTGGAGTGCATTAAGATATATTGGAAAATGCCAAAGTTCAAACATCTAGAAAAATTTTTATAATTTTTAAACCGAACCCATTTTTGACTATTTTTTGCTCCGGTTCAGGTTCAGGTTTGAGCGCATAAAAATTAACCTGCTCCAGTTCGGGTTCGGTTCGGACTTCCCAAAAATCCTGGAGTTTCCGACTCCGGAGCGGTTCGACTCCGAACCGGTTTGCAGCCCTGCTTTAAACAGCAATCCATCCCAGTCTTAAACAACTGATGGTCCAACAATTGATGATGTATGGCAATTGGCTTAATCTATATTAAACATACATTAGACAACCAAATATCGCAATTAAATACTCGAACGGGAACTTTAAGAACAACTTTCCGACTATCAGGGTGAGTATACCGTGTGGATTATGTATGACGCTGCCATATCTGACTAGTTCTTTTTATACCATTGCAAAGGGTATTATAATTTTGCCCAGAAGTTTGCAACGCATAGAAATATTCATTTCCGACCCTATAAACTATATATATTCTTGATCAGGGTGACGAGCTGAGTCGATTGAGCTTTGTCCGTCCGTCTGTCTGTCCGTCTGTCTGTCTGTTTCTACGCAAACTAGTCTCTCAGTTTTAAAGCTATCGGGCTGAAACTTTGCACAAAGTCTTCTTTTTACTGCACACTGCTAATATGTCGGAACCGACCGAATCGGATGACTATATCTTATAGCAGCCATAGGAACTATCGGTCGAAAAGTGGGTCTTTGTGAGAATATTTTTTTTTGTTGTTAATGTTGTCGTCTCCCACTTCAGCGATTATTAATATTATACGCTTTCACACAGATTTGGAAGTTTTGGTCAAAATCGGATGACTATATCTTATAGCTGTCATAGAAACTATCGGTCGAAAGTGGGTTCTATTTAGAAAATTGTTTGTTTTAATGCTGGCGTTCTTAAACTCTGATGTATTAAAACATTTGCAAGGGTATAAAAACTTCGGCAAAGACGAAGTTAGCTTGGCCTTCTCGTTATTTATTGGGCTATTTGATTTTGAATTCTTCCACTACTTAAAGACTTTCACATGAATACTTTCATTCAAATGTAACCTCTTCTAACACAGAATCAACAAATCCCCACCCAACAATTGAGTGTCGTCTAGTCAAGCAAATATTCAGCCGACTCATAAATCTGTAAAATTTAATTTTAAACAAATAAATCATAGTACAGAATGCACATTCACTTTTCTGCCTAAAAGTATTTTTCCATAATTTACGACCCGAGAAGTGTGAATTTTCAAATGAAAAGTGAAAATCCACATCAAAACCACACACAGACACACGAACTAATCGTAAGTAAGTTTCGTAGCCAACTTCTTGTAAATTATTATTGTAATATTTGCCTAAAACGTTTATCATATTGTCACATTGAATCTCAGGGAGGCAGAGAGAGATGGGGAGAGATTAGCAAAATGCTTAGACAGCTTTAAGTTTTCATTCCGACAAAGTGATTTCCGTATATTGTTTTTGTTGTTTGCGGTTGCTATTAGAAGTTTGTTGTTTAGTTTTCCGGGGTTTGTTTGCAAGTCATTAGAGAAAATAGTTGAGTTGACTTGGTTGGGGATAAGGCAACTTCATTAGGTTGGGTTAATGATTTCTGAATTTGGTTGATAGCAAAATGTAAGAGATTGAAATTACATGCCATAAATTGTTAATAAGTTGCATTTGGAAACCCATCAGTTTATACTTTATTCACCCCTTATCGAGCACACAACTTGCACAATTTATGCATGACAGCAGCGACTTAATCCTACGAGGCGCCAACGTGAGCTGTCATACACTCAACACTCACAGGCTGCACGCAGAGAAGTAGTTAGTTGCGTATAATAAGACACACTGTGTTTTGTTATTACAAAATACCAAAATACGTCTCTCTGCTTTCACTTTAATTGTAAGCGAAAATTATTTAAATCAATGACAGCTTCATCTTTTTCCTTCATTTTGGCATTTTCGTAAAGCGCGAAAGTCTGCTTGAGGTCTCACAGCTGCTCTTAAGAAAATTAATCAGGATTTTAACCATAAATGACATTTCATTCCGTTGCCTTTTTTGCTTTAAGCATATTAAAAAGTGAAATGCACAAAAAGAGAGAGAGAGCGAGAGAACGAGAATGAGAAACATTTTAATGGAGGCGACAATGAAAAATCGCTGCCGCATATGTTGGACAATAACCGGACATTATTGACTGTTAATATCCTGCAAAAAAGAGAACTTAAAGAGATAATAACGACGTTAGGGGGATACTCTTTCGTTGAAAGTTTCAGAAAGATTGACGAATAAGGCTGCAAGGCTATTTACAATATGTGAGACTTGGATCCATCATTGCAAACCAGGGAAAAAATAACCATTAAGGGGGTATTCTCCATGTCGAGGCTGTTTTATGGACCTTTTTAAAAAAAAAAAAATTATTTCAAAACGCAAAGAGTTTTTCCAATTCTGTTTATTTTATTATGTTACAAACAGATTAAAGTCAACAAATATATTTTTACTGCTCCGATGGCTGTTCCAAAAGTTATCGGCCGTCAAAGTGGGGTCCAAAAAAAAGTTATAGTGCTGGCGGCCATGATTCCACGTCTCCAGGATGACTGAAATGAAAAGTAAACCGGGGTTATAATCAGAATAGATGTAATTCTGGTCTGAACCTCAAACAAAATTTTGGTGATTTTTTTTTGACAAAATGGCGGCCATTAAAAAATTAAAAATCAATTTTGGGGCTTTTTTTTGTAGTTCTAGAATGGCGACAATTCTACGTCGATTACATATTATTTCATCAAAATCGGTTTAGTAGAACTGGAGAAAAGTGGCTTGGCAGTCCGAAAAGTAACCAAAAATATTACAGATATTATATACTTACAGATATTAGTCGGCGATGCCAGCTGCATACAGCGGACCTTCCTCATCTTCAAAAAAACTGTTTTCAGGAGCAGCTCCCTCTGTTCTGCGTGCCGTTCTGCGTTCTTTAGATACGGCTCTAGTTTCTGAGCGGATTAGTCAGTCTAAGCATTGTGTAGCATAGCCTTCGATAATTATTTATTAAAAGTCGATTAATAATCGATATCGATCTGAGGCGACAACATGTATCCATTCAAATTAAAAAACCAGCCGATATTTCACAGCTTTATTTACTCGAAATTTATTTAGTAAAAAATTTCTTGTTTTAACAAAGACATTGTTCGACTAAAAAGGCTATAGCTGCTACAGTATTTCGAATTCCAAAAAATCCTTTTGGGGCGATATTCTTAACTATCAAACCTATAAAAAAAATTCAACAAGAAAAAAATCGAAAAAAAATGTTGCACATGGAGACAATGAAAATCGATAAAAAGTCGAATTACATCCCCTCAGGACAAAGCACTACGAATTGATTACTCATCTTCCATTCTCAGCTAATCTTACAATTGGAAAGGCATAAATCAGTATGGAGTAACGTTTCATAATATTTCAGGCATTAATTAATAACTTTACAATTGACGAACGTTTTTGGGGGAACATTTTTGGTAAGATCATTGGGAAGTTTTTTTTTGAACTTTTCAAAAAGAATGTTTGGTATCAATTTTCAGTCAGCCAGTCGACTTAGCCATGTCCGTTTGTCCGTCCGTCCGTCTGTTAGTCTGTCTGTATGAACGTGTCGATCTCAGATACTATAAGAGATAGAGACAAAAGTTTTTGCTAGAACTAAGGTGTACCCAGATCAAGTTTGTTTCAGATTTACAAAATTCCTCTCGATCATGACAGCCACGAGGTTATCGGGACCTATTTGTACTCCACTGACTGATGCCAGCCTCTGCCGTTCCACTGCAAATCGTCCGTAGTGGAAGAAAATGTGTTCGGCATCTTCTATTTGTCCTCCTTCACACCAGGTGCATTCTGGGGAGGAGTCGTGGCCGAAGCGATGTAGGTAACTCCTGAAGCACCCGTGGCCACTTAGAATTTGAGTTAGGATCAGCCTTCGCTGTTGTTTCGGGCCCCTGGTATTCAGCATGATTCGGCTGAGTGCGTTTCCACTGTGTTGCGTTTTCTCACTCACAGATTGAAGGTGCTCGCAATAGGTGAGTCTTGTATCGATCATAACTCCGAGGTATCGGATGGCTCTCTTAGATGTTATGCACTCTGTGCCCACCTGAATCTGCGCAGTCTCCACGATTTTTCTGCTACTAACGAGAACGGCCTCCGTCTTGTGAGCGGCCAAGACAAGGCCAACAGAGTCTAGCCACTGCGTAATGCTAGCAATTGCTTCATTGCACCTGCTCTCCGCTGCAGCAAGTCCGAGTGCAAGTCTTAATATTCCATCATACATGCTGTTCCAGAGAAGCGGGCCCAAGACACAGCGCTGAGATAGCATGAGTTTCGGTGCCACTGTCCGATTCGTATTTGAGCTGTCTGCCGTCAAAGTGGCTCCTAATTGTTGGGAGGAGGTAAGACGGAACACCAAATTCGCGCAGCGCATTTAGTATCTTACCCCAGGACGCAGTATTAAAGGCATTTTTCACGTCCAGAGTGGCGATAAGACAGTATTTCTTTTTTCCTCCCTTCCAGCGAGTACCCTTGATAGCCTCAGATGCAATTCCAACAACCTTGGAAATGGCATCTGCAGTTGACCTCGCTTTTCGGAAGCCAAACTGGCTTGGTGAGAGACCACCTCCGAAGTCAATTGCTGCTTCAAGCTTCTGGCTAATGAGCTTCTCAAATACTTTCCCCATTGTATCGATTAGGCAGATAGGCCTAAACGAAGATGGCTCCTCAGGGGGCTTGCCTGGTTTCGGTATGAGTACCAGCTTCTGCAACTTCCACATACTTGGGAATATTCCTTCGCTTAGGCATTTATTAAATGTATCCGCAAACACTTCCGGTCGTAGAGCAATGGCGAGTTTTAGGGCACGGTTTGGGATTGCATCGGGCCCTGGTGCCTTATTTGGCTTCAACCCTTTGGCCACCTCTTTAACTTCCTCAATTGTTACAGTAGTCTGGGCGACTCCGTTAGATGGCGTAGCTGGAATCGGGTATAGGGTTTCGTCCCTGTGGGGGAAGAGCACCTCCACTATCTTCTTAAGCGTATCACGGTCTGTCGGTACTGTTTGCTTGTTTGCGTGAAGCCTTTTGACCACTATTTTGTACGCTTTCCCCCAAGGGTCCTGCTCAGCAGAGTCGCAAAGTTGTAGGAAGCACTCTCGCTTGCTCGTTCGAATGGCGTTCTTTAGAACCTTTCTAGCTATCCCAAATAGCTTTTGGAGTTCTTCGCTGGAAGAGCTGTTAGACCTTCTTGCTCTTTAAAGTGTGGTAGTGTGCATGTGTAAGAATTTGTTACTTTAAACTTTCTACTGTGAAGGTATCGCTCGCCTTCTTTAATACTGGCATAACTCAAAATAATCCATTTTGAGAAAAACACGTTTAAAGTTCTCAATGGATTTAACCCAGAAAAAATGGTTCTTTTAGTTTCGAGTTAATTAATTAAAATATTTTAAATTTAGAATGCTTATTGATAAAAGATGAAAATATGATGTTTTAACTGAAAGCCGATGAATGTTTGCTCAATATCAACTGCATGAGAATTGAGATATGACGTTCTTGCATTAACATGAAAATGAACCTGTAAAATTATAATGAAACATATTTTCATATCACATGGAAAGTAAAAGAGATATCCCTACGAAATTTTTTACACAAAATGGTACACAATACAGCGAGTATTTCGCATCATTAAGTCAAAAATCGTATTTTTTTAGTTATGCCAGTATTGAAGTAAGTGAGCGATATGTAATCCTGAACCTCTTTGTCTGCGTCAAGCACAAGCTCCAAGTACTCGTGCACTTATGACTCCTTCCACTTTAGGCCTTTAGGCCAATGGTCTCGTATGCAGCCTAAGATGCAATAATTAAATATCATTTAGTTACTAAAATATGAAAGGCAAAACCATTTACAACGTTTTTTAATTTAAATCACAGCAAAATTTGAACAAGCACCATGCGCGCTGAGCCATGTTCCTCAAAGAAAACGGTCACACAAAAACGAAAGCAAATTAAAATCAGCGCACAGTGTAAGATGTTGCCAATCTAGGGAAACTTAATAAAAAAACAAGAAGTTTTTATACCATTGCAAATGTTTTAATACATCAGAGTTTAAGAACGCCAGCATTAAAACAAACAATTTTTTTAAATAAAAATTGGAAATTGCGACATCCTTCCCACCCCTAAAAAAAATCTCACAAAGAAAACCTTCGCGATTGACCGCAACAAATGATTACATCATATTATTTAAACATCCTATTTCAAATCTGACATTATATTTCAATATCTTCATTTGGTTGAAGAACTATGGTTTCTATATCATCATTTTGGAGCAGACAAATCACTAACCAGTGAAGGATAAGTTTAATGGCCATAAAAACCACTACACAATATATCACTAAGGCCATGACTAGTCCCTGCAGATTTTCATCATTCTTCGACTGTTGAATATTCCCGATATGAATGACCAAATGTTCCACAAATCTCGTACAGCATGAGCAAATCCAGGGAGACAATAAGAAGAGGTAGTACTTGTTCATATCCTTTTTATTCCACCGTCGGGGGCAGCAGGGCAAACATCGAATTGTTGATAGAAGCGCCAATGCCGAAAACAAAGCCGATAAGCAAACATTCCAAAAAATATGTGGATAATCGTAAATAAATTCAGTTTTCTCAAAGTGACCCGTCTGCTTGATCATGTTCACATGTGGTACGGCCCTGATCCAAAGAAGTTCAAGCGCCGCCATTTCTGTGAGTAACTGAAAGTTTTTGATTTAATGTGAAGAAGTTTGAAATTTGGGATTGTTTCGACTTACCAACTTGGAGAATGCACACTGGTCCAAATGCCAAAAAACAATATTTTTTTCCAATAGAGTATTATCTAGGGCAGTTAAAAATCATATTGGTACAATTAAATTTGAAGCACAGCGAATTTAGGCAGCTCTGGAAGTCAGCTGTTCGTTTACACAAACTTTGACTTGGTTTGCCTTGCACATAAAAGCATATTTCAAATTAGTATATAATAAAATCCACGTCGAATATTAAGGTAAATTAAAATGGAAAACAAAGGTTAGGGTATGTATATTATAAGTGTTATCATGCATTCCTTGTTTTACGTGATTTGTCTTTGTTTATATGTGTTTTTGTAAAGTGATGTTTTTAGCAATTCTAACCTTAAACTTGTTGTGTTCCGTGGAATAAAAGTATGTTGGATTGTCGTGGATTGACGGAACTTTAAACGCTATATTATTCTTTAATATGTACATAATACGAGGATATTAATCTTAATTTTCAAAAAATCGACTTTGTTCGGACAACATTTATTTGAGTCGAAGCGAAATGCTTAAGTTTTGGCTTGCAAATGGTCGCCAAACTGAAACCTTAACTAATTTTGTGCCCCAGAAAAGTATAAGGAAACACACAAAAACAGTCGATAATAAAGAAAACAACATTTTTTTTTGACTATGTTAATGTTTATTAAAGCAAATGCAATCGGATGGTCTCAAGATTTAAAATGCAGCATCAAAGTTGGCTTGCATCTCGATTGCAAATACAATTTCGACCAGGTGACTTTGCTTAACCTTTTAATAGCCATTGTACCCAAGCGAATAGCGAAAATTAGGCGTTTTCAAACGTCCGTTGCGCTAAACTGATAAGGATTTCCCAAAAGATCTTTGCGCCATTTTAGTATACACACTTTGCTCAACAAACAAACGTTGACAGAACAGCGGAAGCGAAAATCCGTTTTTGGTACTTTTCGCTTTTTGTAAAAAAATTAGTACAAATAAGCTTATACATTGTGAAATTGTACCCGCTTTAGTACAGCTCTAAAAACCAACTTAACATTTTTTTTGTTCTTTCGCGAATTTTTTATTTTGTTATGGTATTTACATTAGAAAAAAACGAATGGAATAAAAAAAATTTGGTTTTAAGTGGTCTTCGCTCTTAATGGGTTAAGAATTCTTTGAAAATGTAGGACGACCACGATTATGCAATGAAGGAAGCTCGCGCTTAAAGCGTAGAATAGCTGCCACGGTTGCTGCAAATCATGGTGAGAACTAAAATCTTCTTATCCCTGTAGCAGCAGTGGCTACAAAAAAGGCGCATTAAAAAAAAAGTAAATGTGTTTGGTCGGTCGGGGCGGGTGCGGAGGGGCCTTAGGGCGTTGGGATGATTTACCAGATTGTTTATTAAAAAATATTGTATTCACATTTAAGATTTATGGGAGGTATTTTAGATTTTTTTGTATTCAAAGACATTGGCATGTACGGGGCGGCAAAGAGGGCGTGGTGCGATCGGTCTAAATTTTTTCTCAGGCTTCACGTATGCTATGACCATAAAGTCTACCAAGTTTCAGGTCTGTAACTACATTTTTCTAATTTCTGCCAACATTTTTGACATTTGGACCAGTGTGGAATGAAAGTACTTTCAGGAAGTGCTCACAAATATAGATTTCTAACTGATTGCTTCGTTTGATTAAAATTGTGTAAAAAATATTTTGTTTACATTTGTTGTTTATTTGTCTACGGCCTACTATAGTGCTGGCATTTCGAACACGTATATTTGAAATGGAAAATCTTTGATTAGGAAAAAGTTAGGGAAATGTACTTTTCGATCATATCAAAGAGTGTCAAAGCAACAGAATGGATTCCCCACAAATAATAAGGGTAAAAATAGGCTATTTAAGCAACCTTAAGTTTAACTTACTAAAAATCTAGACGTGATGGACCATTTCCAAAAGCAGATTTATAGTAGAATCACCACTAGGGATGCCTTAAATGATATCGATTTATCAAGATTTTTGTTACAAAGACGATACACCGGATCGGCCACAAAAAGTCAGATTTACTTAGCGCATTCTTTTGGGTGTTAATGTCCTTCTAAATGCCCCAACACAAAAATGATTAGCTCTGCGCCTTAAACATGCAAAGGGCATAGCCGGATTTGTAGAGAAACCGGCCCACAGTGTCAGATGTTGCCAATCTAGGGGGACTTAATTGAAAAAAATAATTTTTAAGGCTAATGAGCCTTTAGAAGTCAGTTTAGAAATGTTCAGATGTAACGAAAACGAGCACAAAACAAAACAAAAAACTTTTGTTCAGAAGATAACGGTTCTTAAACCGGTGCATTTAAAATGCATGCAAAATTGCATCGGACAACGAGCAACAGTCTTCTCAATTGGATCGTGTGGTCACTGTGAGCCGTCAAACTTATTTTTTCCATAATTTTTGGAGCATTATTGATTTTTAACGCTATAAATAGACTTTATAAGTGGCATGCAACCGTTTTTAATAATTTTTGGAAATAAGTGCCAAAAAGTAAGTATATTTTTAACAATATTTTATTTTTGGTGGAAAAAAACTAGGGTTGTCGGAAATTTTAAAAATATCTATATCGATATTTTTGGCGATATTGAAAAAACATCATTTCGATATAAATATTTTGGTGTCAAAAACATCGATATTTCGATATTTTCGATATTTTCAATAAAAGCCCGGATCTTAACAATGAACAGGTCTATTGAGGAAATTGAGGCGTCATTTGACGCGTAATAAGAACTACAATCTGACTGCGCAAAAAATATAGATTTTGGGCCGTTTTCTCATGTTCCTGTTTTTGCTCAATATAAAATCCACCTAGATTTCGCAACTAGGTGGATTTTGTGCAATCGGTTTATGAATTTGGGCATTTGCGCCACGGTCACACCGGGAGGGCAGGAAAGGCACTAAAATTAAGTTGGCAGCGCCTTGCCATCTTGCGAATTTTTGTTTTATTTACTGCGCGCTAATTTTAAAAAGTAAAGCATGCATTTTACAGAGGAGGAGAAGGTTTTTTTTAACGACTTGTTACTATGATGGAAGATTAAGCAATTGGTCTAAAGCTAAGTTCACCTAGGCAAATAATTTGGACAAATTTTGATATAAATTTGGCCATAAAGGCCAAATTGTGTAACTTTCCGGGCATATTTGATCAAAATATTTGCGTATGAAACTATAGCTTTTGTTTTAAATCCTGTAAAATCTTCAATCATGTCTATTTTAATCAAAATTTGGCTAAATTATCTGCCTGTGTGAACTTAGCTTAAGCAAAGAACTAGGGTAATAAAACTAAAACGAGTAATGTTTTGCTCTAAAAGCTTAAAAAACTTAATGGCTGCTGTTTTGGTGAAAAACTTGAGTATCTAATAAACAATGATTTTTTTTTGGAAATTCACCTTTTGGGGCCGTTTTGGAGGATGTAGAAGTGTTCAGATTGTAAAACCTTGCTCAGCAGAGTTGTTTGGTATTTCAAAAGCTTCCTTTTTGCCAAAGAAAGTATGCGAAAAATTCTGATTTTTTAAAAGATATACTCGAAAAAGTAAAAAAATACGTTTTTAAATAAAAGTTTTTTAAGAAATACTACCGGAAAACATGAATTTTTTAAAAATCTTTGTATGAAGAATTTATTCTGCGGACTGTCAGCTACAACTTGGCGCTATCACTAAAACTGAATGAGCTGTTTGCCCAAACCTACTGACAGCTTTTTTTGGTTGGCACACCCAATTTCAAAAACTTTGAGGGTCCATAAAAAAAAGTGCTTCCAATCTAGCCAAACGCTGATAGGGATTTACTCAGTTCGGGTAGCACTATCGGTTCCGCATAGTGGTGCTTGGTAGGTTTTTTGACTGTTGCACAGTGTAATCGTTATACAAAGATTTAAGGGTGACGCGTTGAGTTATGTGTTCATCGGTCATTCGGCTTCTGGTGTCAGAAACCACAGTTTTTATAGCCGATGCCAATCGTTTCGATGGCACAGAGCTTCCCGGTGTAATAAGATATAACAATGCCCAGTTAGAAAGCACTGGCAATGCGTCCTTCTCTGCAATCCAGAACTTAATAGGGTCCCGTTCCAGAGCAAACCACGGTAAATTCCAATTGTACTCCAATAATTTATTCTCCTGTCCTGGTGGTTGTTGAGATATCATGACAGTATTGTGATCAGCGAAGAGCGATCCTTCAAAAATTACATCTTCAGATGTCGCACACGATAGTTGTCATGCTGCAACCATGTTATTCTTTACTGTTTTTAAAAATTAGCTGCAATTTAGCCAAGCATCTCCATGCTTTGCGACTAAGTGCGCCTTTATGTTTGTTGAGTTGCCATGGTCCTTACAACTTTTTGCACAGTTTACAGTTAATAAAACAACTTTAAAACATTGTGCCTTAAATGTCCAGAGCACAAGAAACAGTTATTCGCTGCATTGTGACTGAAGGCTAAAACAAAAATATACCCGAAAAATATCACCAAAAAATATTCGATATCCGATATATCGCCTCCGAAAAATATTCGATAATGATATTCTTCATTTTGGGCAAAAATATCGATATTTCGATATATCGATAATATTTTCGACAACCCTAAAAAAAACGAACAACATTCAATCACATTCAAATCAACCAAAACATACTTCGTCTGCAGAAAATCATTCTGAATCAGGATCAGAAATAAAATGTTGCCCATATTTTGTCCAAAGGTCTTCAATTAAGCAATGAGTGAAATAACACGCGCAGAGTTTTTCGAGGTTTTGGGCAAGCAACGTAAGAACCGTTAAGCTTAACTCACTCTTAGAGCACGCAGCGATTATTTTTGGCCATGATTTTGATCAAAAAAGTTGAAGTTGAACTTCACAATGTGCCATGAATTTGAGTTGAGGTGGACTAAATCTCCCGAAAAAAACTTTTATATAAAAATCAAAACATAATGATTATTTATGATTTTTTTTCTTTTTTTTAAATCACTCTCATAAGATATTAATTATTAAATATTTTTATTTTTTTTTTCATCGTCCATAATCATTTTAAATGATTTTTTTACATAAAAATCTAAAATACTTTTTATTAGTTGATTTTTAAATGTAAAAATCATTGATGATGTTTTTTTCTGAGTTTTATTTTTTATTATTCAAGTATAAGTAATTATTCTCGATTTTTTTCGTTTCTAATCAAATCAAACCAGTTAGTCAGAGATTTTTTTGTTTGAAAATCACAAATAAAAATCCCAATAAGAATTCGTTTCCATACACATTTTGAAATTTCAATTGCTATTCAAAGCAGGCAATGAAACATTTTAATTTACCAAAGGATATAAGAGAATCAAACCTTGTGCTGGCAATTTATAAATTTTTTTCAACAAGCGCTAAAGAGATAAAGACATCGCAAAGACTGCAAAATCATCATCAGCAATATTTTGCCAAGAAAACTGCAAAAACGCGTGCATCAAATTGAGAGCTTTTTTTGGCAGACTGCGCGAATACACAGTACACATGTAAAATCGTAATCCACATTGCAATTTCCCACTTTCATTCACTGGTATGGCCGTTTGGCATACCGCACACGGCTCGTATCGTCATCGTACCGATTTGACGTGCAAAAGGCCTTAAATTCGATGTCGCTTTACGACATCGTGCGGACGGCCTAACTCATCTAGGTGAGTTCTAGAGCAGGGGTGCCCAAGCACATTCGTTGTTGATTTAAGCTAAGAGATAGGTATACGCGCCACGCATGCCATAAGGCATGCCATGCCCGTCACGCAAAGCATCTGACGTCGCTTTGGTGCAATTACAGCAGTTTCTTTGTTACTCCATTGCTAGTCTAAATTCCGAATTTTCACCTTTTAGTCCCCCTTAAAAACAAGTCTTAAATTTACTTCTTGCTTGCTCTATATTCGTATAAAATCTTTATTTATGTGTTCAGTTTCACAAATAAAATGTGCTCAATTGATTTTTGCGACAAGTTGCATCGCAAGTCTGAAAAAACTAGTTTTAGGGCGGAAAATGCCCGTTCTACGCTAACTTGTGTTGCAGGAACACTGTGAATTACTTTTGCCAGTTGGTATAGATATGGCATGTTGAATTGGTTTTCCGTCCAATACTTCATGATTTCTGTACTGGAACTAATTGGTAAGGGTTTATATTCCTCAATTTCAATATAGGCTTTTTTCAAATCATCGCTTTCGTCGTTGCCTTCATAGTTTTGAGCTACTTCAATTGTGCCCAAAAAATCTTCTAGCAATGCGTCTTCAAAAGTCGAGTTGAGATTTTCATCATCCTCAATAGCGTCTTCATTAAACATGTCAGGCGAAGGGCCACTGCATGACTTATTGCTGCTCTTTAAAGGAATATTCTGTAATGAAAATATATAAACATTAAGTTCTTAGTATTTTAATGTCTATATTGATATATAATTGTATGTATATACACTTACACTGACGCTAAAGATTTTTCGGACGAGCATCTTAAGATGATTTTTGGCAGCAATAATCTTTTCGGGTTTTAAAAGCAATACTCGGCGGATTCTTGGGTCCAAATAAATTGCAGAGACTACCACGTCGTTGTTCATCAGAAGCTCTTCTCTCTTTTCCAAATAGCTGGCTAAGACTTGGCAATCGGAGCAGTTCATTGCTCTGACGGTGAGCTTTAATTGAAGCCACAGCTTATAAAAATCACCTAGGTATAATTGCTCGTTTTGAAATTTTAGAGTACATATATATCGCTGGCTCTAATATTTGTACGAGATTTTCCACTTCCTCCCATTCATAGTGCTCCAGTTTAAGTGATTCGTCTTCATAGAGAGCGTACACTTCTTTAAATTTGAGAAGCTTCTTAAGCATGGAATAAGTAGAGTTCCACCGAGTAGATGTATCAACCTCTGGCTGAGGCAGGTTAAGTGAAGAGAGCATATACCTGGAAATAAATTTGTTATATAAATACAAAAATACTTATCCTTAATGAATGTGTTACCTTTTTGATGGACATCTTAAATTTTTAGCTAATTGACGTGCTCTCACAATAACTGGTAAAAGCTTTGTATGCTTAAGATAGTCCTTCACCGCAAGCTGCAGTGTGTGAGCAGCACATTTAACAGAGGTGATTGTACCAATCTGCATACGGTCTTCAATGTTGTCATAATCATCTATTCCTTCGTTCTCTTCATTAATATAGTCCACCGCTTTAATCATGTTGCGCCCATTATCTGAGGTCACACAGTAAATTTGATTTTTGGAAACGCCCATTTCATCCAAAATATTACTGATTTCACTGCTTAAGTTAAGTGCTGTATGCTTTTCATGTAACTCTATCATACCGAGGGTATATATTACATTTTTGTCCCATCAAAATATTGTGCGTTAACGCCCAATATGCTGCGATTATGTAGTGTAGCCGTATCAATTTTTATGGAGAAAATACGGCTGCGTAGACACAGTCTAATCTTTTTTCGGAGCTCTGAGTCCCTCTCTTTAACCAACTCCATAACGTTTCTTGAGGTTATCGGCTGCATATCCATTCCTTCAAATATTTGTGTAGTTAGCAGTTTGAATGGACCGCTATCAAAAAACTTGAACGGTACGTTTTCCGACGTGACCATTTCCAGGCAGGCATTTTTTACCTCTCTTTGGCTCATTGTAACTGCAAACTTAATTTGTTTTTCTGGAATCTCATTGGAATCTTCTGCAATGAACAAATTATACTCTTCTTTATGGAGTAAAATCATGTGCCGCTTTAAGTTGCTGATGTATACTCCTTGGAATTGTTTTTTGCATATTATGCACTCAGCAAATTTGTCGTCTTTAATTTTAAAGAATTTCCCAATGAGAAGACTGCGTTTTCGTCCCATTTTGCTTTACGTATTAATACACTGTCTCAAATTCAGAAACTTTTTTCACTGCCTGCTTTGAATAGCAATTGAAATTTCAAAATGTGTATGGAAACGAATTCTTATTGGGATTTTTATTTGTGATTTTCAAACAAAAAAATCTCTGACTAACTGGTTTGATTTGATTAGAAACGAAAAAAATCGAGAATAATTATTTATACTTGAATAATAAAAATAGAACTCAGAAAAAAACATCATCAATGATTTTTACATTTAAAAATCAACTAATAAAAAGTATTTTAGATTTTTATGTAAAAAAATCATTTAAAATGATTATGGACGATGAAAAAAAAAAAAATATTTAATAATTAATAGCGAACAATTTATTTTAATAAAAATCAAAAATATGAAATCATGGCTTATCTGAGAAGCTGAACCGAAATTATTATTGTTCCACTTAGGAGAACAGCTTTTAAGTGAATGCTTCATATTAATTTATCTAATCAAAAAATTTCAAAATAACAGTTATTTTCGGTCATTTTAAAAAAATAAAAAAAAAAAAAAAAAAAAAAAAAAAAAAAAAAAAAAAAAAAAAAAAAAAAAAAAAAATATAAAAAAAAAAAAAAATAAAAATATCATAAAAAAAAAAAAAACAAATATAAAAAAATATAAAAAAAAAAAAAAAAAAAAATTTTTAATAACCTTTCTTTTTTTTAATAACCAAACCATTTTCTATGTAAAAAAAGAGTGTGGAGAAAGTGGAAAAAAAAAAAAAAAAAAAAAAAAAAAACAAAACACCACAATAAAAAAAACCAATATTTTTATATCCATAAAAAAAAAAAATTACCCCCCACCGGGGTTTTTAAAAATTTTCCCCCTACCGGGTTAAAAAACAACAAAAACTGGCGGGAAAGTAGCTAAGTTAGCAACGCTGCTCGCAGGCTGAGAGTAACGAGTACTGCCTGATAGTCACGAGTACTTTATTAATAAATACAAAATTCTTTCTTCCTTAAATTCTAGTCATTTTCAAATCATCAAACAATTGTCCTTAGAACATTCATAAAACACTACAGTTTTTTTTTAACATTAGCATTTTGCAATATGCAGTCTTTTGTCTACAGTTCAAATATTAACGGTTTGCCCATCGACATCACCTGTGAGGGTTGGCAGCGCAAATGCAGCGGGGAGTTGCCACCCTGGTTATTTTAAATTTGACTTTTGCGGTAACTGAAGATCCAAAACGACGCCGCTGCTCAACTACAAAAAGGGAGCATAAAGAACAATTAAATAAAAGTAGTGATCAAATAGAAACCTATGAGCAGTATGCCAGGTACCCTAGTGGGCGCACAATTAATCGCAATGCGTTCAAGTGCAGCTGCAGTAGCATCCTTGGCCGCCAGCAACAACAACGCACATGCCAGGCAACAAGTGGCTGTGCCAGGCACCAAAAACAACAACAACAGCAGCAGCGGCGGCGGAAACGGTAAAAATTTGTCCACCATCATGGAGGAATTACAGGAGGATTTTGGCACTTATAAGTACACAGTCTACCGCTGTGCCTCAAAATTTGTGGCCCTGCAGAAGATCTTTCACAGTGAGTAAACCAACCGAAGATCTTTTGCAGCAATATGTAAAAACTTGATGTCACCTTTTCCCAGCCAGTAAAATACCCTATAAACTGGTGCTGGCCATCTTGGAGCGTCATGGTATGGCGGCCAGCATGAACCTGAATTTGATGGTGCCACCTTTCCAGTTGACCTCGCTCCTACATGACATCTACTTTGCCTGCGAGAAGTTGGGACACTTTACCAAAGTCTCCAGCTATCAGCTGGAGCGGGCCACCACGCTACTCGCTAATTTCTTTTGGAACATCTACGATCCGTGAGTGTGTCTATCATGGAGAAGAGTTTTTGTTAAATTTCACTCCCCTACAGCCACCGTAGACACTCCATTTCGCTGCTGGAGATCAAGGTCACATTTCTGCTACTTTGCAAGCTGTACAGCAGTGAGCATTTGGTGGCTGATTTCTATGTGCTCCTGGCCGATCCTAAGACACAGAGCACCGTGTCTCGCTATGCCTTTGAGCTGCTCTTGACCACACTGAGCAAGCTGCTGAGTTATATGGGCGAGGCCAAGGCCTACGGGGCCCACAATCTGCCACTGATGATGGAGCAATGTTTTGCCCAGCAGCGGCATAATGGGCTCAATGAACAGCAGTTCCATCAACTCTGGACTCAGTCGCAGACTCGCTTTCTCATTTATGGCAATCTGTTGGCTCTGGTCAAACGTATTGAGGATACCGAGCACTTGATACACAGCAATCCTTGTGGGGGATGCCGGGTGGAGCACATCATTGGAATACGTTTTAAGTGTCAGGTATGCAAGGATTTGTCCCTGTGCCTGCCCTGCTTTGCCACTGGCTCTGTAAGTGGCAAACATGAGGCCTCGCACCGCATGTGTGAGGTGTTTGTAGAGGATCCAGCCCCAGCGCCGGGTTGGCGGGATTATATAGCCTGTCTGTGCGGTGGTTGGACACTGAGACGGTCCAGGCGAGCCGATGCTGAGGAGGAGGAGCGCAGGGGCTTTTGTCACGCTCAAAGCAGTCCTTCGCAGGAAATGGCGCCCATACCCGCAGAGACTCGAAGCATACGCAGTGCCAGCACCGGGGAGAAACCAGCTTTGGCCCAGGATCAGGAGCAGCAGCAGCAGCAGCAAGAACTTTGTGGGTGGCTTCAAATGAGTAACAAAACAATCGGATTATATTTGAAATTTGTTTCCCCTTAAAGGTTCCCTCACTGGACTGGCCTCCACTGCTTCCGAGCGTTTGCAGTCCATCATAGATCGCCTGTTTCTGCAGAATGCGTGAGTTGAACGCCTTATGTTCCTCCTCTTCTGTTCAACTAATCCCCCTCTTACTTTTAGCAAACTGGAAACCCAACTACAAAAGCTGGCCACCACCTCCAGTGCCCAAATCTCGCAGTTTCTCAGCTCGCATCAGAAATTCCTATTGCAAATCATTGAGGATATGCGCCAACTATCCGTAAGTCGTCGATGTGAACCTATAAAAATACCACAATCATTTCTCCATTCTTTTATTTTTCGCTTAGGCCTCTTCTGCCACCTCAACGCAGCCCCATCCCGTGGTCAGCTCCACCTTTCTTAGCTCCAGCACTCCACAGCGCCAAGGTCAGCTATATGACATGTATGCCCCTGTGGGCGCCAATCTTACCCATTCCAGTGAGTAGCCAAGGGCCAGCTTAAAGCATTTTCCTTCACTAACTCTACTTGTCCCTTTCCAGTTAATGGAGCTGACCTGAATCGCACTTATCTGGAGGCGAACAAATCCGACTACTCCCTCAATGATCTCAGCTTGTGGTTTGATCAGCGTCGCTCTAGCCTTCAAAATGGTGGAGCCTCTGCCCCTGTCTCACTGCCCATGCCATTGGGAGCTCTGCTTGAGCATCCAGTGGTGCATGGCGCTGATGGACGTGACACGGAAATGGTTAATTTTAAGCTATTGCTCAACAAGGTCAAGGAGATAGTGGAGGATTCGTATAGCGACAATGCTGAACTTTCGGCGGCCACACAGAATCTGGAGAATGTGCTGGACAATATCATTCAGAGCGAGGAGCAGCAACGGCGTTGTAGTACCTGAAAGGAAAGCCGAATGAATGGAGTGCCAAACCTGACGAAATGGCTTGCGAATGCTTTAAATTTTGACAGATCTATAGATCTTTAGAGTGTAAGATTCACCTGACATGATCCAAATATGTGGATATCACATTTTTGGATCAATTGAAGTACAGATGCTCTGTACCGTAACTTTTTTCCATCCAATATGATCCTAGCCTTATATGATAAGTTAAATTTGTTCTAGATTTTGGCCCATGCAATATGAGATTAAATTCAGCATAGTTCCATACCAAAAAAAATTCTACAATATTAATAGTAAGCTAATCTATTCAGACGAAAGCATAAGATGGCAGTTGGACACGAAGAGACTAAGGAACATTCAAAGTTATGAACTTCTCAGAGAGAATGTCCACCAAAAATCTAAATATTTCACTCAAATTTAATGTGCTGTAAAAAAACTGTTAATTTCAGACACTTTGAAATAACTCTCAAATAGAGAGAGTGAGTTATTTCCCAGCGGCGCAGAGGTGAATGAGACTGCTACACAACATGCATCGCCGTAGGCATGGTGTAGAGCTGGAGAAATATCGATGTCTACGTACATCGATGTTTTCGATGTTTTAGCAGTAAAATCGATGTTTATTTGAAATATTTAGAGTCTGGTAATGTAGCTTACTAAAGCACTTTCTTGCTTGAGATAAATTGAAAATAAATAGAGAAGTTTTAAAAAATTTTTAGACCATTGTCCCTTTCTTTGACTTTAAAAATTATTCTAAAAAGTATTTCTAGGAGTTAATTACCCCAAAACAAAAAACCATAAAAAATCTAAAAAATATTCTTTCCTTATCTAAAAAAAAAGATTTCTGAGGTCATTATAATATAAGGTGAAACCGAGCGAAACAGCGTTCTCTCTGTTTGTAGGGCCAATGGGCCAGTTCGTTGTCAATGCTTGAAGCGAAAGGTTGGCAGCGGACAAATTTGTCTATGTTTATGTATTAATGTATAACTGTCTTCTATGTGTGAAATGCCAAATTACTGCGCGAAGCAACGTTAAGCTTATACGTGTTCCCAAAGACATGGAAAGAAAAACCATTTGGGAAGAGTCTTTGGGCATTTGTATTAAGGAAAATTCTAGAGTTAGCAAAAATTATTTTGCAGCGGTTGACTGGAAAACGACTACCTCAATAGATGTCTTTATAAAGACAAAGCACCTAAACACATTGATGCCAAATATGGGCAAATAGGAAGCTTAAGGAAGAATTGGAGGAGTTCAAGATCCTAAAAGAAACTCTTTCGACGATTTTTACAAAGAACCAGCTACGGAATTTAGAAAACGTAGGAAAAACGGTTTTATTGAGTTCGGCAGATAATTAATACGGTTTGTGTGTGCATGCTGCTGCTCCTCGAGCATAAAATCATTTTTATGCATTCCCTTTGCCGAAAGTGGATGCTGAAAATAAATATAGAGGTTGGAATTTTGGATGCTGTTATCGGGCTTATGAAGCAAAACGTCGAGCTAAGCGAGGACGAAAAATTGTATTACATTTTAAATTATGCCATATGTTTGACATTATTTTCAAAATTTTAGTTAGTCTTCCTAAAAATCGTTGGCATTTATAACTCCCTAAATACAACATACAAAAATGAACAAACACAAAACAAAGCAAGCCATCTGCTATCCCTCTCTTTTTGACAAGCATACATCTACTGGCCCTCAGCAGATGCTGACGGCTTCACCTTATATTATTACACCATGGTCTTGGTTGGAATCTCACCTGGGTTGAATGAAACATCATCATTCATCTCTGGATCAGACAGATAAAAAGACTTCCTGAAGAATGGAAGAACACCACAGCAAGAGATCTTGATGCTGGTATTTCTACTCCCTGTTAGTTTTCTTCTTTCGAAAGTGTGCCCTTACTGATTTATATACCTAAGCATCATGTTTCACATCAGAGCCCCGTGAGTGTTAACAACACTCAGACCTTTTTTATTTTTGTAAGTTTAACTTCGTGTAACTTCGGGTCGATTTGTTGTTCGTGTGTATTTTACAGCTGTGTCATGTTTGTGTCCACTAACTTTTGAGAAAAGGCACCTCGGTCTACAAAGTGCCTACTGCATACATTCTTAATTATGACTTTGTCGGCCGTTCACCCTTATGCCTAATAGTTAACTGAGCTAACGCGCCGTCCGTGTGTTTCTGTGTTCGAGGTTCCGAGTTCAATTCCCAGGAAAATGTGTACAAAAAATGGTTAATCGTATTTAAAAATCAATCACAATTTAGAAAATGTGGGTGATAGGGTGATGTGGTTGGAGGAGGGTCGTGTCCTCTTCCCTTCCAAATTAATTTTTTTGATATTTTTTTATGTTGATCCCGATTACAATCCGATACACCCAGAATTATTTTAATCTTAGGTCCAAACATTTTTTCCATCTTTTTGTAGCGGTTTGTTGAAGTTTACAAATTAAGACTTAATACTTTAAGAGGGCTGGAGTATACCAAATATTTTAGCTCTTATAAATCAATGCATGAGTTAAGTTAGAAATCATATGATATCGATTTATGGTCAAGAGGATCACAGTGTTTGGAGAAAGACGACTATATTTCCAAATGTATCTAGAGAGAGAAGTCAGGTGCGAACATTGTATTAAATGTATGTAGAGCAGAGGCGGCCACCTACAGGCACGCTTGCAATGCTTAGTTCAAAACTGGTGTTTTTTTCCTCTTGGTGCACTGGCACTTTTTATTGAATTTTGATCTTTTTGGCTCTTTTTGCTTATAATTGGCTTATGCGAAAAGAGTTCGAACATTGATAAGCATCGAATGTAGATTTTTCTCTGTAAATTATCGGAACCTATGCTCATCGCTAATACTAGAATACTGTATTTCACGAATGGTTTTAAGCCGGTGGCGTGTGTGAAAATTTTAGTAGTGAGATTAAGCGTTTAGCTAATTTGTGAAAAAATTGAAAGTAAGTAAAAGATTTAAGCACCAGCACAACAAATGCCTAATAAGTTGATTATACAGTTTAGGTTTCTTACAAAAAAAAGAAACTTGCGCTAAGTATTCTTACACAGACGCTGAGACCATAAACACTAGTTCTTCAGGCGGAAAACAAAAGTGAGTTTGAAAAGCATTTTTTAGCGCCTGTCGCTTAGTTCCATTTTTGTCTTAGAGTTGCTATCCGCCCACCGCAAATTTTCGGTCGGAGTGGTCTTGATCATTTTCGCTGAGCTACAAATAATGATGGACGTGCATTTCGCGCCGCTTGTGACAAGTGCTTCCTTAACCATCCTAACCGGCCTCCAAAGACACGACAGGCTAGGTGTGCATATCAGGAATATGAGACAAAGGAAAACCAAGTAAAAATACAAAGTGAAAAAACTTTGCACAACGAGCAGGTTCACAATGGGGAATATGCGCTCATAATGTTCGTTATGATGCACAATCTTCCATTTGTATTGATGGACTTTTTGCCAAATTTGTTGCGGTGTGCTGTCCTGAATCGAAAATTGCTATGGACATCAAATGTGGCCGACCCAAGGCAACGCGAATTCAAGGAACTTGGCAAGAAATCCATTAAACGCGTTGTAACTGAATTAAAATCTCGAAGTTTTCCCTAATGGTCGAAAACAACTTATGTGGCAAACCGAAAGGCCCCAGGTGTTAGTGGCACGCTATTTTCACGCTCTAAAAGGTATGATAAAATACATT